>JAQIXG010000866.1:0-26678 GCA_034700105.1 Oconnorella tubifera | reverse complement strand
CAAACGAAATAATTAACTATTTGATCTTGCATTTTATAAAACATTCTAAAGTAACAATTGTCCTTACATCCTTTTCTTTAAGAAACCTTGTTAAATAGAGCATATATATAGACTGTATCTGTATACTATTATATTTAATTTGTTTTTCAAAGTTGAAAGATTTTATCAATGCCTTAATTCAAGGACGACTCAATTAGTAGAAAAAAGTAAACTTTTTTGTTAGCACGTTACTCATGTCTTTGAAATTTTACTTTATCAAAGAGTATTCTTTTATTAAGCTGGATTTTGTCACGAGTGTGAATGTTCACTTAAAAATTATAAATACAAATTTGTTCGCATTGCTGCATGCTATTCTCATAAAAATTTATTTACAATTACCTCCCATGGTTTAATCAATAGGTAAAATTCATCATCAATTTTCTTTATAAAAATAGATATTTTTTTGTTACTTTATAATATATATATAGTGTATACATACACTGTACGCCTACATATAAATAAATTAAAGTAACGTTACATCTCATTCAGTGTAAGGTGATAAATATTATATAAAATATAATATTTATCACATTCGTCTTGCATAAAACATCTATACAAGTTTTAATATTTAATATATATTAAATATAAAAACTTGTATAGATGTCTTATTTAAGACATGTATATTTTTTCAAATCTCATTCTGAAAATTAATCCTCATTTTGAACTACATATTTATGTACCTCTGCAGTGCAGTATTTTGCTCTTATGCGAGATCAACCCATGTTCTGACATAACATGTTGTTGAAATCAATGCCAGGCATATTCACAGAGCATATTTTACTATAGTAGAATTCCTTCGTATATTGTTACAAGTCTAATCAATAATGACACCATTTTATCTGTGTTCAGTATAGTATGCAAAAAACATTATTGTCATTAGGCTTCTATTATGCATTTTTTTGCATAAAGTTTTTGTATATTTGTGAAATAGAGAAGCGCGGTATTATGAAACCTAGGAATTTGAATAATATTTGAATAGAGAAAATAGTTAGTATCGGAATTTGTCGAACCCGATAATAAAATGTAATCTTTTAGTAAAATGGCGATTCAGTTTATTCATTTTACTATTTAAATTATTTTGAACCTATTACAAGTGCTATTTCTTATACTATGTTCATTGTATATATTATTCACTGGCCTACTTTAATCACAGCAATCTACATATTATTTATTGGTCCATTTTATAGATAACTAAAATGACATATTTATAATATATTAGCTATCTTCGCATTGTAGTCATCGATAACTATTATGACTTTCACAGGCATAAAATATTACAGTGAAAGGATTTACTTCTTATTAGTCACTTTCACTGTGAAATGTTATGCAATTTCGTTTACAAAGAAATATGGTAATTCACAACGACAACAACAACAATGATAATGTCTCACATTTTGCAACTCATATATTCTACAAATACATGGCGCTCTCTTTTATCAGTAATTTATTGTACAATATTGCATTTATAAGGGATATTTAGCATTCGATGAATTTGTGCATACCAAAGTGAACTAATTAAAAATCTGACAGAACAAATTTGATGATTTCTAATTAGAAAGTGTATTCCGTATTTCCTCATATATGATTTTTAATTGCAGTTTTTGAATAATCATTTACTTTGGAATTTTATAACAATTTAAACTGTAAAATTTGCTGCATACATCGCTGTAGGCTCATCTCAAAATATTTTTTACTTCACACAAATAAATATGTTCTAATTCATGCATTTCTTATCTGCTTCATATTTTACTTTACAGCTATAACACTTAATCTAACTACCAGTAGCCACCAGCAAGAATGCTGCCCATAGTATCTTACACAGATCTGCAAATTCGGCTCACGCGTTAAAGCATGTCAGCGTGTGTGCCAAGCCTAGGTGCCCATCGGTAATGGGCAGGTACACGTATGTCATGGCCGAAAGCAGATCCCCATCAAAATGCAGCTACCAAGATGATACCGAAAAGACCGAAACTGATGAAGAACGTTCACCCGCAGCATCCAGAGAACATCTCTGGAGAATCGATGATCCCAGAAGTTCAGAGTACTTCCGTGAAAGGCGACTTCGCGCTGAAACTAGTAGTGTTCAGCAACGGATACCTGCGATGTATTCATTCGCAGATGCGACAAGACCAACAAATGTTGGTTCTGTAACAACGATAGGCAAGCAGATTGCCATTAAATCACCCTGGCTGATCCGGGAAGAAGTTTCTTCCGAAGTTGCTTGGAACAGACAGGGGCAGCATCGGCCAGGATCGAGGGCAACAGCTACAACTGTTCCGAATATAATTGTCGAGCACGTTGCTTCTCATCATGACGTTTATACACCCAGTTTAACTCCACCGTTTTCATCAAGATGTCCTTTTAGGGCGCCACATGAAATGGGAGTTCAGAAAGTGCGTGCTCTGTCGGACAGTGCAATGTATGAGAGAGATACATTTGTATCGCTTCAAACGAAAGGTTTCACACCTTCAGTGGGAACTTTTCCACTTCGTGCGGAAACTCAGCGCATTTTTACTTTCGATCGACCGCCGCCAACCTCATCGCCGATGTCTGATGATGATGTAAAGGACAGCGTTATGAGTGAAGAAAGAGTGATGGATGTGCGCAGTAGCGATGGTGATACGCCGGGAGCCGATTCAGAGGAACACGATGTTGAGAGACTTCGCCGAAGTTTCGTAATAAGGACAACGACAGAATCTTTTAGTGATCAGACATCTGCTTGGAATCTGAGTCTTACCAGATCACTTGGGAAAGATCTGGAAACATCTCCAAAGTACGTCTGGCTTAGACGACATTCGGATACGAATGTTAATGATGACGAGATGGGGATTGGTGTGAAAGGTGATCAGTTGGAGCATCCCAGACATCTCAGCACAAGCGATTCTGCAATTGTTCCACCAGTAAGCATATCTTCTTCCACAAGCGGTGAAGAAACCCAGGCTATTTTGTCACCCGATGCAAAGATTTTGACAGTATGGGATAAATCTACGAGCTTCATGCCTACTAAGGTGAAAAAATATCTTCAGACGAGATGGGATCAGTCAAGTCTCGAGCAGTCATCCGTGGAAGCTGATGAAGTTTTTATTGAAACCAGTCAACAACTGCCTGAGCCATCCACTTCTGTCTCGCATGAAGCGCAAAGATTCAAAGTAAGCACTTCAGAACTATCCCCATCGCTGAGCTTCCATACAGCTTCCGAAACCAGTCCTGTAGGTAGCATTGGATCTACTTGGCAAGATGACCATGCGATATCAAGACGTTTTGATAAAGATATCGCTGGACTGAGAAGAGAACTTCCTAGAACATTAACAGAGATGAGCTGGAGTGTTGATGTCAAGTCTCCGTCTTTGATTTCATCTCCAGAGAGGACATCTTTATCTGTCGAGAAGATCAGTGAACAACCGCTGTTTCAACACACTGTCCATTCAGAGCAGTCAATTCTTACTTTTCCAATCAATATGGAAACATTCAGTCAGACTTTCAGTCAGAATCTCTTTCATAGATCATTTCCTGTCAGCCCCCTGCTTCACTGCCCGCCAGGCACCACTGCAAGCTCCACACCCCCTAGCCCCCTTATTCCCAGCCCCTTGGTAATACGTAAATACGGAAGTCAGGGTTCCAGTGTGCAGCCTTCCCCTAGAGGTGGAATTTCTATAACTGATGCAACGCTCTTTCTTCGAGCTCCTTCCGAAGCCGAATACCGAAGACACGCCGAGTCTCTATCTCCAACTTATGACTCCGAGAGGTTACGACATTCCGCTAGGGATTATTTTGCGATAGGAAGAACTCCTGCCTCGGCTCCTACATCTCCTGCCGTTCCTGCTCCCTTGGAGCTTCCACCATACGCCGCCCAGTCTCCAAATAGAACCCCAGGACCTGGGAGTTCATCGCAGTTCCTCTTTTTTCCGGTTAGTCGAAAGCTTCAGGATCAGCAGCGCCGCGGATCCAAGTCAACGTACCTCTGTCCAGTCTGCGGGCAATCACTGACGTCGTACAACTCGCTGGCCAGTCATATGGCAAGTCATGTTCCGTCTGAAGGAGCAAGTGGGCAGGAAGGTGGAGGAACAACTGGCAGTGTGGGTGATGGAGTGTCGCATGTCCATCTGTGTAAAGTGTGTAATCGGTCGTTTTCGCGTAGTGATATGCTGTCAAGACATATGAGGTTACACACGGGACTGAGACCATACGAGTGCGATTTGTGTCGCCAGGTGTTCAGTCGCAGCGATCACCTTCACACGCATCAGAGGACTCATACCGGTAAGCATGGAAGAGTTTTGTTACAGTTTTAATTTATGTAGATCCCTCAGTTATAAATATTAATTATCTTGAAAATATTTACAAGGAAACTTTATATTAATTTCAGAATAAAGAGTGATCAACGATTTATCTATGGTTGAAAATTATTAAGCATTTACAATGTTAACAACTTGTGTTCATTTTTTCATACTGAATCATCCATTTATCTTTCATCTTTAAGAATAAAATTAAGAATAAATTTTGATAGTTTCTAGAAATAGTTTATAACATCTGGAAATAAATTATTTCGCAGTCTTAGGAAATGAGTATTCCTTTGTAACATGTCGATGTTTAATATTGTACATGACAGAAGCGCAATATTATGATTCCCTTTCAGGTGAGAAGCCCTATCGCTGCATGCACTGTGTCTACGCCGCTCCACGACGTGACATGGTCACACGTCACATGCGCGTACATCTTCGCGAGACTCCAGGTCGCGGGCGACGCAGCCATTCCGCCAGTTCCTATCGCTCCGACTCCTCCCATCTCCCCAGCTCCGACTCCGGTGACCCACGCTCGCGTGGGACATCATCTTCATCATCAAGAGGCTGTGGAAGCATCTCCCGTAAACACAAATCAGACTTATCTATCTCGCATAGTGCTTTGGGATCCACTACGTCGGATGATATAGTGCAACGTGGCGGCACTAGATCGCGTAACTGGTCACTCACGAGTAGCGCTGCAAGTACGGAAGGTTCTGAACTTTCTCCAGCTTTGCATCCTCGTGGTGGGAGCACTGCTTCGAGGACTTGGTCAACGACGAGTGTTGAGAGCTCGGAGTTGTATCCAAGTCCTGGGTATGCTGGACAATCGGTTGTGTGGTCGCCGTCAACTGAAAGTCCGGACGTTTTCTCTTCATCAGCGAGACAGGTGAAGTATTTCGTCTGGCCATCGGTTGAGTCGAGTGTGACTGAGGGTGAGGAGGTAGGAGAGAGATCGGATAAGGAGGATAAGATGCAGCTTTCTCAAAATGATTGAATGATACGTAGTAATGTTATGAGTATATGATATGAGGGTTGACTGGAGTGGTACGTATTTTATCCAGATTATGCATATAAATCGTGTGTATTGTGTGATTATTTGAAATGTGCATGATGCAATTTTTCATTTATTAAATTTTTCGTCATTGGGAAGTTAAAATTAACTGCTTTAAAGAGACTTATATTTGGCATTGACAATTAACATTGAAGTTTATAGTTTATCCAGTTATAGAAATGAGGTTAAAAGATTATGTACAGTATCCAATTATGGCTATCAAAATTATATTGATTCACATTATCTAGTTATCGATGTTATATTATGAATGCTAATTTCTTATCAGAAACTTCTCATATTGCACATTGTTTGTAATACATAAATCATTTGTAAGAATGTGCAGTATGAAGAATCTTCATATTGCACACGTCGAGTGTGCAATATGAAGAAGAATGTTAAATTAGTTTAGATACTTTAAAATCTATTACAGTAGTAATATACAATTATGTATTATATTTTTATGTAACTTACATATTTATGGATACGTGAATAATGAATGAGATGGATGAATGTTATTATTCATTTATATTGAGTGTTTAGCATTCGATTGTATTATGATTTATATTAGGTTCATTATATTATATTAGAAATTATTTCTCTACCATCTAGAACCCGGTGATTTCTATTATAGGATGATTGTTTGCTATTTCTGTATTGTATTTGATGCAAAAACAGTTTACATGTTTTCAAAAAGCGCAACTTTATATTTTAATTGCGTACCTTTTAATTTTATGTGAAAAAGGTTATAAATTATATATACTTTCGATTAAATTGAATCATCCGATTTAGTGTAGATTAAGATCTATTATTTGTTATATATATTGTGTGCACATAGCTAATATATTAGGAAATAAAATGTCTTTAAATCTAATTATTGCTGTATTATATATTATGCTGTTTGTATAGGTATGTTTGTTTATAAATATCTTTTTTTGCACGACTGGGATTAAGGTATCAGTATGATATTGGCAGATGTTAGTATTCCTTGTTAGAATCTTTGCAATAATTTCCATTTTATTTATTTCCATTTATTTATTATTTCAAATTTTTGCTTAATAAAACATACAACTTTATATTCAAGTTGTTCGATCAATTCCTGATCTCATCTTACTGTAAGAATTATCAACTAGTAAATTTGATTAAAATATAACAAGTTCTAGTAATATTGAGCTCTTCCATGCAATAATATGAATATTTGATTGTATTGTTCAGGATTTCATATATGAGTTGTATCTTCCAATGAACAGTAACTGTTCCAACAAGCCAAGTTTAATTTTAATACTGTGTGATGGCACAGTTAAATTAAACACAAAAACAAAAAGACTAATGTCTTATTAGAATGCCATAGACTAATTTAATTGACACATGTATGAGAATTAAAATTAAATAATGATATTCAATCAAATTGGGAGAGTTGAGTTTGTTCTTATAAGTTTATTCTAAATATGGTGATTAATTAATGATATTTCTAAAACTTTTTTTATATATCACAAGCATTAAGTTTTTTAGTGTATGTCAAAGTAATATCTATCTACACAGGATATATGTTTACGAAGCAGTGATTTAACATATAAACAAAGTTATAACTATTATATATGCATTCTATAAGCGAAGTAATTATTATTATGCATCTCCGGTGGTTTATCTAACAGCTTTTTTATGCGTTCTAAATTTTCTTGTCCCCTAGTCGTAATTTTTAGATTGCAATTTTTGCTACTGTGGAATTTGTATTGAATTTTTTCTCGTATTAAGCCGGTGAATCTATTGAAATCTATTCGGTAAATTGTATTCTCTTTCTTTTGTCATTCTTTACATACTGTTGTTGTTTTTGATTTTAATCTATTCTAAATTTTATCGTTTAGTGTGGTATTGTTCTTATCGTATGCTGATTGTAGTTATAAGTATTCTTTATGTAATCTGAAGTTTTTTGAAGAAGTCAATTTTTTTTGGATGCAACTTAGGCTTTTCTTTGTTTCATCGTGATTCAAATTTGTTTTGAGTTTTATACTTTGCTGTTAATACAATTCTTAAAGTTCAGGATGTTTACTTGACTATTATGGACTAGAAAACTGATTTTTTTTCCTTTATAATATTTCTTTTGACTGTTACTTTATTTTAGCTAAACAATGCAAACTCTTTTTAATATTTCATGAGTACTACAATTACTGGAGAACCTTCAGATTGATCATGCTAAACATGCCAAAAAAATAAAGAAATATAAATGACCCTTTTACAGAAATGCAAGTCTTAAAAAAAAATAATAAATTATAATACAAATTACTGATGAACGTCTCATAATAGATGCTTTTGAAAGATGAAAGCAAATATTTCTGAGAATAGCAATTTGAAATAATATTAATAGTTCACAATTGTAATTATTTAATTAGTTTTGTTTAAGTAAAAATCTTGTATTCATGTTATTTTCACAGTTTTGTAACATGCGATTTAGCTTTTAAATATTTTATGAAAGTTAACATTTAATAGTATCTTAATTTGAAGGTGATCATTTTCATAGTTTGCTGTTTTATTTCGAATTTTGTTCACTTTTCGTATAATATAACAATCCCGGTTATAAAATCTAAGTGTGTGATAATAAATATCGCATAAAGGAATCTAGTCAGTAATTTTCTTGTTATAAAATATAGTTATCCATGATTTCAATGAGATTATGTCATGTTTAAATTATTGTTGATACTGAATTTTACCATGAAAAGTCTATAGGTGGTATTTGATGTTGTGAATGAATTTAAGAGTAAAATAGTTGTTTTTATTAACTTGCGAGAAAGTTTTAATGAGGTGTAGCTAAACAATTTATGTGGTATGAAACTTTACAGTTTTTCATTTCATTATACATATTTATTAAATATGTTAAACTACTGATTTATTACTAAATTTCTTATTTCATATAATAATGTATTTAAGTAATTATTTATTCAACTTATTTCATTCTAAATTTCTTATTCAAGTAACGTATTGAAAACATTTCAAAAGTATAAATAATATAATTAAATATACTTATTCTTTGTTTTGTGCGTGCATATGTGTGTGTGCCTTTTGTTTGTGCAGAAAACTTTTTGTATAAATAAATGTTTTTAGGATATTGACTTTCTCTTCTTCAAATTATTATAAACGGATTGTAATACATTATTTGTACATTATTTGTACATTATCAGTTTTATTTGCTATTCATGAGACTTTTTCCGCTGCTAATTTTTCTTGTTGGTAAATGAAAATTGCCTGGTAGTAAAATGGAAATTAAAGCAATTTTTGGTTTGCACCACCAAAACTGTTATAATCTGTATCTAACAGTATAACTAATGATCTTTAGTGATACTGGTAGAAAAAAATTATCATTTTCTTCATGGATTGTTTTCATTTTTTAATTTCTGACGCCTTTTTTCTGCTCCAAAATTAACTGAATGAAGATCACTATTCAATCTAACAAAGGTCATCACTATATTGACCTTGGGTGATGTAAATAGTTGATCTTTCTGGAAAGGTAAGTTAATCTTACAAATGTTCACATTTAGATTCAACAATGACTGTCATAAATCTACTTGTTTTTACATTATTTTAATTGCGAAACGGATTCTTCACCAACAAATAAATATCTGATAAATTAATATTTTCATAATAAATGCACGAAAAGAAGGTCATGAAAAATAGATGAAAATTGACAGACTTTAAAATGATATTTATATGTCAATTCTAAAATTTATTGGATTTAATATCGACAGCTAAATTTTGTTCTTTGACATTTATGTTCGCTTGCGTTATAGCATACAAAAAAACGATTATTATTAAATTGAAATTTAAAAATTATTACAAGGCGATAAAAAGGTACATCTTGTGTTATGTAATATTTATTATTGAACTGAAAACACACTTATTGCACGACGATAAGAATTAAGATCATTAATAATATTCTGACTTTCGCTTTCACGCTTCTTTGAATACTTTTTATTAAAGTACATACTATATATTATGACTGCAGACCAACTATATACATTCTAATTTATATCAGATGTAGGCAAATTAGTAATAAGTTAACAAGATAAATAAAAGAGCGATATCAACCTCTGTTTAAAAAATCATAAATATAAAAATAAAATAAAATTTCGTTATTATAATTATCAAAGAATGTTGCTAGATCTATAGAGTAGCGTTGCCTGGAATTTACTAAGGGGGTTTCTCACCAAAAATGCAGTAATGTCATTTTTTAGGTTAACACTCAATATTTGATATCAAAGTTTGATATCCGCGCCTAAATGTATCCGTATTTTTCGTAAAAATCGTCACAATGGGGGATGGGGGGAAGTTTACACTTTTAACACTTTTAGTGTCAAAGGTGTAAACTTACACCTTTAACACTACAAAAAAGTTTTATCCCTCAAATAGGATGGAGGTTAGAACTTATAACCTCCTCCCCCCATCCCATTTGGCTATGCCACTGGATCACACGCACACACAGGCATAATAATATTCCTACTATAGTAGTATTATTATTAATTAAGAGTGTTGCTCGATCTATTATACGGTATTCAAATATCACAAGATGTATAGAAAGTTGACTCTCTTTATTTCAAAAATAAAAGAGCTAAAAAATGCGTACTCTTTTTAAAAATGAACGCATTATTAATCAAGGTCATAATTATCGTTCAGACACTAGTTTTATGCACTTCCGCGAAAGCTACAAGTCATTCGTCACTGACGTAAACACGAATTTATCCCTTCTCAAATTTTTCTCTGATTGCACTATGATTTATAAGTTTGACGAACTCTACTTGTTTTTATTTTAAATTTCCAAGTAAATATCAACGGCGGCCATATTTGAATGGCGTTCGCGTCCGTAACGGCCCGTAGGCCACTGTGGGCCATTTTATGACGCGCATTAGACGACGTCAACGAATGACGTTAAATTTTCTCAACCAATCAAGTTGAAATATTTTCATGAAGTATTATACCGATGCACGTAGTCAGTAAACAATGATAAGCTACGGACCACACCTCTCCCACAGCCCCCCACCCCTCTGTCTTTTGTCATGAATATTTTGAGGTGTGTATAAAAATTGAAAATGATTTGTTTTCAATAATATTTAACTGTGTAACAGTTATATTTACTCATAGCGAATTCAAATAACTTGACAGTAGAGGTTCAATCCCACATTTTTAAACACACGTATTTTTACTTGATATCGCCTACTAAATACTTAATCGTCGATTTACCTTTGTGAGAAATGGTTGCGAAAAAAGCATCTGTTGTATCGCAACAAGTGCACATTTTAAATGATACGACATGCAATTTCTTGGAACAAAAAATAAAAAGGAGATTTGTCTCTATGATACTTAAGTTTTAAATGTAATTCAGAGAAAAAAGAGCGTGATATAAACTTATCTGATGCTCAAGTGGCATACATCAGGTTACTTACATGCATAATCTTGATCTCGATTATTATTTGATATATCTTGATTATTTTTAATTTAATATTTCGAAATGAGTGCAAATATGACTTATTTTCTAACACGGTGAGCGTTTTAAGCGTTTATCAATACGCTACAATGACCATGGGCTGTATTCAAAGTATAAGATATGCAAAATATTCAAGTTATTTTTGATTTCTAGCGAACCTGGACATAAGTGGAGTTATTATTATATATTAGTTTCAGATAAATGGATCAATAGTTATGTTACGATATTTTTTATTCGAATTTTATACCAGAAAGTAGGCCTATATAGTCTATTTTTGATGCTATACATGTTTTATGAACTGCATGATCTGTAAGTGGTGCGGCGAGGGCTTAAATCCGTAGCAATATGACTATAAACCAATAAATGAAAAACTAGAAAATGTGCTTAAAGTTTTCAAAAATTTGCACTAGGGTTGGACTCCGGTCACCCTGGGTCCGTTACCGCTCCCGGGCTGGCTGTATGCTGAACTAGGCGGCAACCTAATATTAGCCTTCACTCATAAATTATGAGTCATACATGAGTCATATAAGCTATTCACAATGTCATTTAATTTATGATTTGGGCTACAATAAAAAGCAACCGTAAATACAACGTCATACAATTAAACAGAATTTTGACAAGAGTGCAATAAACTCAACTATACAGACACACCCTGTAGCTTTATTTAAAGTCAAATCAAGGTGTAATGTTGCTTAAGAATACAATTTACTGGGTAATATAGAGAATTACTGAATGGGAACATTTATGAATAATCTATAAAATATCATTGCAACTCAGAAATAAATTCAGTCATTGACGAATTTTAAAGGAGGAGTCCTATCCAACATGCACAATTTCTCAAATTACATAACAAACAAAATACAAAAATCTTTGACATTTACCTTACATTTACATTTCATCCCCACCCCCTATTAAATCTGTCACTGCTTTAAATAATTCTTTAAGAATGATTTTAATATTAATTTAAGAATGATTTGCTTTATTCAATTGATAAAAATCGCAAAAATATCTTTGTACTATACAATCTAATAGCACAGGGTTAAATCTCTTTAATAATTCCAATTATGTAATTTTTAAAATGTAATGATTTTATTTAGATAATAGTCTGAAGTTCTTCAACATAGGTAGAAGGAAAAAGTCCTTTTTTATCACCAATTGCACCAAGCCACCAGTCATCAGTTTGCTTATTGTAAACATGGACAACATTGCCTGCGTTTAATAACAGATAAAATAGTCTTTTATTTCTACAAGTTTCTTTAGAATGTCACTGTCTTATTCATAAAAACTTAAATTGTATTTCAATGTATTTTGTGGTATTATAATGACATAATGGCGATATGAAATCAGAATTATGCTTTGCAAAATACATTGAAATGCAATGTTTTTACGATTAATTAAAGCAAAAGCATTCGACTTAAACAAAGTCTTTTAACAATTATATAAAAAATATTAAAATTGTGCACTCAAGTTAGATTTTTAGAATAAAAGTGAAAATATAAGAAGTTTTCTCAAGTTTAGTCCATCCTCTTAAATTACAAGAATAGAAAATACTTTTTATTTTGATATTAAATTAAAAAATGAAAAGTTCATCACATGGTGATGATCATTACATACCTACATCCATACTGAGTTCATCACTTTGTCGAGCTGTGAATGAATACAGGACTTTGCAATGACAAATAATTTCCGATGCTCTTTCTAATAGAGGCGATTGAGATTTAGCTGTCAGGTAATAATCAATTGTAATTTATTAAATAACTGATTTATTAGTCAAATGATCAAGCAGCTAATTAATATAATATTTATATAGTAAATTAACTAACGAGGACGAACCATGCATTAACAAAATAATTTGTAATAATACTAATTTTAAAACTGTTAAGGTCATCAAATTATTTAATGTCAACATCTTGAAAATCTGTCCATTACAGAAGAAAATTCAAATATTTTCATTCATGAACACCTTTTTGAATATTATAATTTATTATAACCTATATTCCAATATAAATTGAATCAAATAAGCTAGCTAAAATAATTATGCGTAAGCAAGTATTGACCCCACTCAAAATAACATTTCACATCTCTACTGATAGGATCTTTGAAATTACGTAATCAAATTATCCCGAAAGGATAAGTTTCTAGTTTCTAGTTTCTAGTTTTTCTGTTCTAGTTTTAAAAAGATTTTGTACAAACTTGATCTATTAGACGTTGAACTAAGAGAATGTTGGTCAGATTCTTCATCCGTTTTAAACGAGTCCAAATTTGAACTACAGTTATACACCAAGTCGACGGTTTGTAGAATGTTATCCGGATCAATGCGTCCAACAGTAGCCTGCATTTGAATCACAACATTTTTTTATTAAAAGAAAATAAACCATTTGCAGTAAAGGTTGATTCTGATGAGTCTTATTAAAATGTTCTAGCCAAAAGTTCTACACATATCTAGACAAATAATTCACATAATTCACACAATAGATCACATAATTTGTAGAATTTGGCATCACTCTCAAGTGAAACTGGTACTTAATCAACCACTGAATTCGACGCAACCACCAACTGAACACTTATCACATGATTTGTTAGGCCGATTGCGATACTGCTATGAGTATCCAGTTATATATTTTAAAATTAAAATCACCCACTTTTCAAACGCTTATTAAACATAAATGTCCGAAATCAACTTCATCTAATAAGAATTACAAAACATAGTCTATTAAATGACAATTACTAACAAAACTGAATTATTTTATCTCAATTATAGTTCGTGCAGCATAAGAAGATAGAAAGCATTAGACAAAATAATCACTAATATTCCTTCAGACCATATCTATGAAATATTGTAAGTAACCTCATCGCATTACCTCAGTTTTAATTGGTTGACCGGAATTAGGCGATACATCCAATAGAAAGAGAGCTGAGGAAATTTTGAATTGACTCGCTTTAATATATTCCATCATCGTCTTAACCTACATAGCACATTCCAATGTAATTGCAAAAGCTATTATTTTGACATTATTTCAGTAATAATTAGTCTAATAATTATAATTAGTCTAGTTAAATGTCTAATTATTAGTAAAAAATCATAATTAAATTATTAAATCATAATATATATGAGATTAATAACAAATGGTCACTGCATGTGTGAACATCACACACTTTGGCTTGTTTTAATCAAAGAAAAAAAATTCGATGCAACATAGGAATACTTACAAATCACAAATAACTATTCTTCATGATTAACACAAAGAAGCATCTAGCAGTCAGATCAGTTAATAACAGCAAAATGCTTTAATAATGATACACCTGATAGCATTAAATCACTTCTCAAATGTAATCACCTGATTCAGTTTTTGATCCACTTCCTGTTTCACGTCCGAATCGGCAAAAGTTGGTGACTGACTGTAAACATCGACGAGTTTTTCCACCCCCTCTTGACCTTTGACCTCTCGCTGAAGGTCAACGCGAGCGTACGAGAGATATTTTTGAAGAACTTTGCGGCGTTGAGACGGGTCCATACGGTTCTCTAAATTCTCCGCCTGATATTGTTTAAAAGAAATTAAATGTGGAAACACTGCGTCATTATTAAAAATATGAAATTTATGTTGAAAACATTAAAATTCATAATAATAAATATATTAAAAAAATAGTATAAAATAGTAATACAATCATAAAATAAATATAGTATATAATTAATATATTATATTTAATATTAATATTCACTTTTCGTTAAATGAAATAAATTTGCTTAATCATATAATTTTTAAAAATAGATTCATTTAATAAAATTGTTAATTTACTTCATTGAACTTTATTAATATTTTTAAAGTTGACCGGAAATATAAAGGAAAACATTTATTAAATTAATAAATTAATTATTACATAATATTATCAATACAGTATCATATTAACTTTAATATATTATTTTTTTAGCATACCATTAAAATAAACACAAATATACAGTATTTAAAATAAACACTTACGTAATATTCGGGTAATAGTTTTTTAGCTGAGATTTCGCAAGAATTATGCATTTGTTCAATTTTTAAAACGTCTGACGAGACGTCACTGTTTTGTAACTTTTCATTAATGTTTTCACAACCCTAAGTGAACGATAATTATACAAACACACTCAGCAAATAAAAAACAATCATCTATTTGTGTCATAAGAGGCATTTAACGTAAATGTCTTAAAATATCAAGAAGTATAACCATAAAAATTAAAGTCTATTGTTGTTTATATTCCATTTTGCAAAAAATTTTAAAGAAGATTTTCAATAGAATTCATTCTAAGTGATTTTAAGTTTTAAGAACATTCAGTCATCAGAAATGACTGAATGTTCATGACAAAATGTTCATACTGAATGAATAATATTACAATAATGAATACAGTTGCAATAATATTGATATTGTGTATTTTTATCTCAATCATCAATCTTTACAAAAAATCAGTGTATGGCAGTGCCCTCTGGTGAATTATAAAATAAAAAAATTAACCAGTATTTTAACTTATTTATATTTTAACTTATAAAAAAACACACCCTAACTAAGCTAGGACCAAGTTTTGATAGATGTTCATTGTAAACACGAAGATATTCCTTCATTTGATTGACACGTTCTAGCTCCGCCTCTTGCATTTGTCTGATAGCCTGTTAATATAAAAAAACTAACACATTGTATACTTTGACTACAGGATTTTTCTAATAAGAAGTAAGTGAAACTCTACTGAACTAAATTTGATAAAGAGGAGCACTATCAAATAAGTTAATGTAAACAAATTGTGAGATATTTATCAGCCACAAAAAAATTAATTTTACTTGTGACACAGAAAGCTCCCAATCTTGTCTTGCTAATTCAGTATTCTGACATTCATACCAGTAGACTTTGTCCATTCTATCACGCTCCTGTCTGTGTCTTATCAAACGCTTTTCAAGCTAACACCAAAAAATTGGAAAAAATGGTCTTATATTAAGTAATATTAAGATAATGATGCGGTAAATTCATACGCCCTACTTAGTAAATTCTCGAATTCAGCAAAAGAAAAAAAGCAATACATTCAAAATAGAGTATATTTTATATTGAAATTAATACTAGTTTAGAGCAGTCTTTTTTCTAAAATTTTGCACAAAAATAACACAATTTTAATTGAATAGTGTTTTTATAAATCAAAAACACAACAAACAATTATAAATGTAAAGATAAAGATTAATAACCAGTTACTATTGAATCCATTGCAATATTTAGACATAATTACTTATTACGCAAACTGTACCTTTATCAGTTCTTTATCTGATAATGCTTTCCCTCTGGGATCATAACGTGTTCGAATCTGCTCTGAAATATCTTCACACCCTCTTGTCATTGCAAAGGCAACTTTTCTACACTGCAATAATATCAAGTTTTTCTTGCTGTAATTTAATAACTGGATGGCAACACAACAAATGTACAATGGTGAAATACTGACAAAAAAAATTTGCAGACAAAATACTAGTGAAAGCCCTTTTTTAAAAACATGTGATATAAGTCATTTGATATGTCATATGATACAAATTACAATTTACTTCCATTCAAATTATATATGTATTATTATTGAATAAAAAGCATAAATTACAAGGCTAGAATTATGATACCTTTGCTTCTTCATTGCGTTTTTCTGTAAATGCTTTAAACTGTCTTTCCACTCCTGCTTCTACCTGCAAAGAAATAACTGTAAGTTTATAATCATAAAAAATGCTCATAGGTTACAATTTTGTGCAATATCATTGATACTGCCACTGTGTTGTTAATATCCACTGCGTAATGTACTTTGCATGCATAGATGATAGTCGCAATTATAATTAATTATAGAAGTAATTAGTACATAGAGTTGTTTTCAAACAAATTATTATAACGCTCAATGCTGTTATGAGCATTATGCTATGTTTGCATAAGAATGAATGGCTAGCACTAATAATTATTATTTGAATTATTTCAAGCCAATAATTATAGTAATTATTCACTTAAAATCATGATAATTAACAACTACTACATACTGAGATTTTAAGCATATATGCACCAGTGCAACAGTTAAATAAATTGATTAATATATGATAATAAATTAATAATATTCATAAATATTTATTTACTAACAATTGTGCAGACAAAAGACATACAAAAATTCAAACTCAAAGAAAATATAAGCTAAATAGAAATCTTATAATTAAATAGTAACCTAAGACTGGCAGGGCTGGATTGAATTAAAAAACACACCACTTGTAAATATTTTCCAGGAAAGAGTAGTAAATCTGTGACACAAAATGAAAATGTAACACTGGTCTATTTTGTAATGATAAAATAAATATTAGTTTCATTACCAATTTTCTTGACTTGCATTGTTTCTCGACCAGTTCTTTACATTGTGTGCAGACATCAGTTTGAACGGCTTGTGATAACCATCTGTCGTTATAACAATACCAAATAAAGAAGTTTGACCGTCTATATTTGGGGGAAAGTGACCCAACCACATAAGAGAGGTGGATGGGAACGGGGAAGGAGTTAGTTCCACAAATTTCTTAACCTAATAAAAGTAGCCTATCCCACATCCCCCATCCAATATCAGTTTTAGAAATTAAAATAAAGGCTTTAAAACTGAAATCACTTTATACAAATAGCATTATTTGAAAGTATGAAACGTTCAAAGAGAATTGAAGGAAGTTGTGGACTGATCTATGACAAAGACGTATAGAAAACAGAAAAAAATAATGAAAGAAAGAATAAATGAAACAGAAATCAATAAATAAAAATAAAGTAACAAACAAAGTAACCAACAAAGAAAGAAAAAAAGAAAAAAGAAAAGGATATATTTAAAGAAAAGTAAAGTATAATAAAAGAAGGAAAAAGAATAAAAGAAGAATGAAAGCAATAAAATAATATTCTAAAATAGAAAAAAGAAACAAACGAACAAGTTAGTAACAAGACCTGTGCATTTCCGCTTCTTGTTCCAGTTCCGCAGCGGCCTGACTCCATGTTTCAGCCGTAGACCTATCACAACATCAGTTTCTAATCATAGCCCATGCAAACTCTTCCACTTTGGCTATAAGTCATTCAACACTTTAAACTAACCGGATATAACATGCACACTTGCAACTCAAATGTTTACAAGCGTGCCAGTATATGTCAGCACTTTAAATTTTCACGTAGTTTGCTTAAACTATTTTTAACCAGAGAATTATAAAGCTATGACTAATAAACAGTTTGAATAAAATAGTACAAGTTATTTGCAGAATCAAATAATGTTTTAATTAACTAAGCGACGAATGCTTAATATAGATTTATTTTAAGTGCTGTGAGAAAGTTGTATTAATGGAAAATTTAATCATTAACAGTAAATGCGATTTTAACCAGATCATTTTATTGTAAACAGTCGGCCATTGTCTAGAGAATTATTAATCGTCAATTTTAAATAAATTCCCGCCATCTATAAATTTAGAACCGCTTTAAATAGTTGAATATAAAAATATTTGGTGTAACTCGATCGCTAAAAATGCCGTATCGAGTCGAGTGCATTAATCTTGATAAATATACGATTAGATCGGATTAAAACACCATTTTATAAGCTCCGAAAGTTCTTTTAAATATCAGTAAAGTAGAGAATCAACACATCTTTTATCAATTTCAGAGCGTATACAATAGCATACATTGTGTTGAGAAATTATGGGAAAGCTATTTTAAAATGATTTTTACAAAATTAAAAAGTTGATTTTTTACCCTTCGGTACATTGAGCCGCTTTAGAAAGTTTATAGCTCAGTTTACTGAGTGACTTAGCAATGAATCTGTCCAATTCACATCTGAAAAATGTCGACAATAAGTAGGCCTACCGAAAATCATTTTTCCCAAAAACCAACCTGATGAAGATGCCTATAAATAGTTACGCCTATTCTTTCCTATATATGGCTATTGTTTTTTTTTCAAAAGAGATAGCTATATTTATATAGATAGATATATTTATTTCTCAAACCAATGCATTACATAAATAAGCATTTTAAACAAAAAAAGTGCAAGACTCGTAAGGCTCTAATAAAGACAGCTTAAAGACAACAAGATGACCAGGCGTTAATTCGGATAATGCATTAAGCTATAACAGTTTTTGAAGTAAATATCCAATAAGGAGTTTAAGCAGAAATCATGAACTATATGCAAACAGTTGTCAATTGGATTAAATTGAATAAAAATTCCAAGTAACCTTACTCTAACACAACAGAAATATAATAAAAATAAAAGCAAAAGAATTTACCTCTCTTCTAGAATATTTCCAACAATTTTGCTAAAATCTTGACCACGCTTGATATGCTTGCGAATTTGCTTGTAGGAGTACAAATCCTGCCATTAAATTCAACTCGTTTATTTACAATTGTATTTCTTTATTTAGTGTTTTTTGCCATAAAAGGCAGTAAAATGATATTCAGACGATAAAAATGCAACCAAATTGATTATTTATTTAATGTTTTAAAAATATTGTAATAGAATTTATCTAACTTTTTATACAAATGCCTAATGTTATTGTTATTTCCATTTTTAAGTTATTATGGATGATTGTTTTATTTACTGTATTTAAAAAGCTCATGCATGTACTCCCGTTAAATGATCATATGAACATTGCTATCAATAAAAAAACAATGAATGCATACATTAATAACAGTGAACAATTTTATAACATTATCCATATTATAGTATGCCTATTGTAAAACTGAGGAGTGAAGCTAAAATTAGCATAAATTTTAAACAAAGAGTGGAATTAGAGTCATCTATTATACCAATACACAAGATAATGCATTAAGATTTTTTGTAGACAGAATTTTTGTAGTGTTGAAAGAGCGCAACAATTTAATTAATTTCGAATAAATAAACGAATTTATATATGGGTCTACTTAAGCTAGAATTTATCAACAAAATTTATGTTGCATGACCTGATTTCTAAGCTTCACTAGAATGTCACTAATGATATAAACATCGCATTAATATCATTTAAATATAGAAACAATTTTGGCAGAAAAGTTAACTTATTTAGGAAGCTCTTAACAAGCTGGCAAAAACAACAAGAAAATAGCAATTAATATCTTGTCCCAGAATAAACAATACAGAATCAGTTCCACGAAAGAGTGCATAGGCCTATAACACGTGTAGCCTATACATCCCATTGAATTCATATATTTGGCTTATATTAAAGTGTATCACGTATTATTTATTATAATATCTTGATAACATACTTGATAACATCGGCATAATATACGCAATTTTCTTATTTAGCTGCAATAATTTTAACTAAAGCCTTTCTTTATCACGCCAACTTAATACCATAATAAAAGATAATAAAAAGATACAATCAAAAATGACATCTTTCATCGATATTTTTTTGCAACTTCAAAATGTAGGCCTACTGAGTCTACTCTCAACATACCGACAGATCACTTGAGAACGAGTTTAGCAAAATTTAAAAAGTAGGGCTTATCCATATAGTTCTATTATAATATTCTTCAATTTGTACACTCAGTATCTTATTATTACGACTTAATTTTGTAAAACTAAGTCAGAGACTACAGCAGAGTTTCTGCCATCTTGCAAATTTTTATTAAAACTTTAATTTTAATTAAAAAAATTACCTGCGAGGTATCCGTATTTGTTGCTGGAACACCAACACACGACATTAGCATCATTTTGCGTAGAAGTTACTGGCGGCTTAAACTGTCCAATGTCTAAAAAAAATATTTTTAAAATCTTGATATTCTTTCGCTGTTGAATGTTATTTCTAAAATAAACAAAATTTAAGTTAGAAATTGTATTGCGCTTAGGCCAGTCGTCGCTGCAACCTTTAACTGTTCTACGCCTATAACTGATAAACACTTGAATTTAAAGTTGAACTCTTTTTCTCCAATCAGCGATTGAATTATAATTCGTATTTAGGTTTTGACGTTAACTGAATTATAGCTAACTGCTACAGCCTATTTTAACTAGCATCTTTTTATTAGGATTATGAACTGGCCTGAAGGCATGCTCTTGCATTGATAAATAGCATTGATAAGTCAGGCCTATAAACTTAGAATTTAAAAAGTAGTCAATGCTGAATCGTTTAAATGCAGCAACTGACAGGCACGTGCATAGCTACAAGGTACTGAGATAAGTAGCTTTAGTTTAGATAGCAGGACATATTAACAGAGCTTAGAATATGAGATATAAATGTAAGCTTTAAATAATCAATTTTTGTGGCTACAGGTTTTACAATTTTACTAAATGCGAGTTTATTATGTAAGGTCTAATCGTTAGTTATAGGAATAACTTAAAATAAAATTGTCGTACTATAAGTACAGTAATGTGCAAAAATTTAGGCTGAGGGGAAGAGTAGGATTAGTCTCCATGAAACGTATTTTAATTTTTTTTCCTAAATAATTAGAAACAAGAAAATAAGTATTTCATTTTAGTGCCTTATCTCTTTCTCTAGCGAAATGAAGAATAAGAACTTTGTAAAATGCTTAAAATAATAATTTGTCACAAACTGGACATATTAAAAAGGTCACTTCATGAAATTTCTTCCCAGAATCGTATCATCAGATAGTTGTGTTTTCTTTCTAAAAGTCACAAAATGTCTTTTCAGCAACATGTTGAGAGCTGGTCATGCAAAAAACTGATTGTGCACTTAACGCAGTACTCCATATAATTTCTTTGTAGGCTATATTATGTAATTCTTTAAAAGAAAAAAGCTAACTCAGTGGTTGAAATTTGCCTTAATTGTAATCATAAACTAATAATACTCTTATAAAACCCAAAACTACTATCGTAAAAATAGGAATAAAATGCAAGAATTATTTAGCATTTAAACACAATGATATTTAAAATAACTTTGATATAACATACTAAGAAAATAGTTGATCAACTGGCAATGAACGATAATTCATTATGCAACTTCGCGAATTCATTAATTAATTCTAATTTAGTTAATTCAATCAGCCAATGAAGAACTAAATTTCAATAAAATCTCAGTAGCGGTAATAAAATATTATTGCGTTTTTAAGCGGGTTAATCGATAATGTATCATTGGGTTTAAAGTGGGTTAATCGATAACGTAATGCTGAATAAAGTTGAACTTAAATACTCAATAACACCAGTGTTTATTACTTGTTCATTGAATAATGTCACTCAGCACAAAACGCTATTTATAGACCTGTTTTAGTGACAATAGAAACCAAGTGATACGAACAATCAACTCTAAACAGAATCCACTAAGTAATTATCTTGCATACCCGTATCACTTAAATTTAAATTAGCATTATCAAAAAATTCAAATATAATAAATGTTCAATTTAGCTAAAATTAAAAATACAAAAGGAAAGTATAAAAATCCATTGTAATAAAGTACTTTGAACTATGCAATCATATACTACTACAGTGGGAATATGATTTCACGAGAAGTTCATTTTTTAATGACACCAACTTGCAACAACATGGTAGAATTGTAAGAAAATCCGTTAAAATGAATTAAATAACTGAACATTTATTCGTATTAAAATGACAGAATAAAATAAACTACCGCATTGCTACAAAACAAGTTATTCAACAGCATTGAGAAAATTCAGTCCGAACCATCATGTAAGAATATGGTAGTTTAAAATAAAATCGACCATTTTGAAACAAGATGAAAGACAGACAATCTACCATCTTGTAACAAAATGGTATCACAAAGTAAAGTCTCGGTTATCTGGAAACAATATGGTTATAGGAAGTTAAATGTGAAACATTTTAAAATATTGCGATAGAATGAATTCTGCCATATTGACACAAGATGGAGACATAAAGTTATTCTGCATCAGACCAATGAGAGCTCGTAAGCTTTTTTTTATTCTAAGTCCGGCAATTCTGCAACAAGATCAAGATCATAAATATAATATTATATAATTAAATAGATGATACAAATGTGCAAAATAATCCGTTTATAAAAACCAGTTACTTAATCAATCGTTTAATCATACATTCATAAACTACTCTATCGTCAATAGTTTCTATGTTCATATTTTCTTTCTAATTTAACTTTATAAACACAATTATTGTGATGATAAAAGTAATAATTTATTTTGTTAATAATTCCTGCTCGTATTAAATATTACTATTATGTTTTGTTGTACTTATGACACGAAATTTAGTTAAATAGTTTATAACTATCTAACTATATTGATTTATAAATTATATATACCAGAACTTTACAAACCTTCATCATCACTATCTTCATCATTCTACAATAAATATAACAAATATTAAATTAAAAAAATTCCCAAAGTATAAACAAAAGTTTAATTCTGACAATACAAAAGTTGAGACATCTTCTTCAAAATAAAATCTGATACATCAACTTTAAGTAATAATAAATTATTATTTAGTCAAAATGCGATTGTTACCAACTTCAAGCTAAAATTAAACACCATTTTATGATAGATATTTTCTTTATTAATTTCAGCATTGAATTATTATCAACGACTTTATTTAATAAGCGAATTTACTCTTTAATTAATTTAGCTACCATTATTACTGTATAAATACATTAGTTAATGGTAGCTATATTAAAAAAAGATTTACTACGCTTTAAACTAAAGTCACTGATAATAATTCAACGCTGTGCTTAAATAAAGAAAATATCTATTATAAAAAGGTGTCTTTTATTACCGGTAAATCTTCATCATCATTTGCACCCATTCCGCCATTGAAGTCTCCCATTTTACCCATCATCTACAAATAACAATACAATCTTAAGTCATCTTAATTCAGCAATGATTCAATAAGTCAATCTATTTTATGATATAATTCATTCTAATTTCACATTAAAGCAGTAAATACAATTAATAAATGAACTAACGTCTTCAAAAGCCGCGTCCTTTGATTCATCCACATCTGAATCATCCTCATCTCTCCACTTATCAAAATCTGTCTTTAACCAGTGAACCTTTAGAAAAAAATAGATGTAAATCTAAAGAATAGATCTAAAGTTCTAAACCAATCACTCAAACTAAACAAGTGGCAATTTATTTAACACCCAGGCAATTCAATGAAAAAGTATAGTCTCAGTTTAAAGTATTTAGCGATGTATTATAAATTGAATGTGGCAAAAATCAAGCAATTGATAAAGTAATAAAGTTCACCATAAATAATTTTTATTTGGGAATGACAGCAAGCATAAATTAATGACCAAATGTAAAATCTGTGGTCATTGGCCAATAATCTGTCTTTTTTCATGACCAAATAACACATTTTGTCATATAAAATTGCTCTTTGAGACTATAATAAAGCTAAATAAGCACTGACTGAAAACTGAAGCTTGTGTCAAATACAAAGAAAATAACGTCGTTAATATTTATATACATATGCAAATGACCCACTTTAGTCGTATCGCTCAGTAATCTTGGCCAATAGGAACCCGGCTCTTTCTTAACAATCACCATCGGAATGTGTCGAGAAAAAACAACAAACTGAGACTTCTAAAACAATGATGTAAATCTACTCAATTTTTGGAGAAACAACTTGAAAGAAGACTGAAAAATCATTTAATCGCATCAGGATTAATTGAATAATTTTATTCATTTTGAGTACAAATAACATTTAGATATTAGCACGCTTTGTTTGTTTCTTTTTTAACTGCACAAAAAGGCTATTTAATGCCAGAAATTACAGTTTAAAGTATCATCGTGATAAAATAAATACAAAAAATACAGCTTATAAATATAAATAAAGAAATATAAATATTTCATCAATATTTGATGAAAACATACAATCAATTAAAATTTCAATTAAAATCCACATAGTTAATTAAAATGCACATAGAAGAAGATTAGACACAATTTGAAATATGAAAAGAAATTATTATAATAAAAGGTACCTCAGGGTTAATTTCTTTATAGAATTCTATAGTAAAATCATATTCCACTTTCAGCCCGTTCGTACCCCTGTTATAAAAAAAAACCAAAAACTTTACTGGAAAAAAATGATTTCAATTCAAATAAATAACTTCTTTGTTGTTTACATCATATATTGTGTGATGTTGCAAACTGGATGAACAGAATCAAAGTGATGAGTAAACGCTAGATTCTTAACACAATGCATTAGACAAATATTCCTCTAAGAATGACTTCAAAATTAAACACTTAAAACAGAAAATATGAAAAAATTGCATTATTTAAGAAAATCAACAGAAGTTGTAATTGATTCCTTACGTAAAATGTAAGGATTTGTCGTTGAACTTAACGACAGCATTTTTACAATCTTCTACGTTTAATGTAACGTAGAGTTTATCTGCACGTTGAGCCCAGAGTACGGGAGGTATTGGTCTAAACACAGAAAAAAATAGGAATTTAAATTACAATGGCTAAGATTAAATAACAATGGTCTAGACAGAGAAAAGTTTCAATTACAATGAAAGTTTACAACAAATAATCATAATTACTCTTTATATCTTTATAAAAAAAAGGCAGGTTATAATATACAAGTATAATACAATACGATAAAACTCATAATAATTATTACTATTCGAATCTTTATTAAAACTCAGGTTACAATACAAAATGATATTCAATACAATAAGAAATAATCAATTTAGACCATTGCAATGTATTCATACATATACTAAACATATTGTATAACAATATAATAAATAATAATTTTCATTAAATTTCCAGTCAAACAATCACAAAAAGTAAAGTAAAGAAAAATACCAATCTAATATGAGTTCGGTACAAAACATTTCGGTCCAACCGGCAAAACACGAATTCTAACACCAATAAAACCAAAACTATTACTCAAAATATTAACTACACTTTAATCCTAACCCCACTCACATCCTAACCCTAATTTCTAACCCTAATTAAACTGAAATTGTACCGAAATAATTTTGTACCGAATTCGTCATATATTCATTCTAGTATATTCCATCATAAAGTCACATGGCAAACAATCTTAATACAATAAATAATAAAATATCGCGAATATAATCACAATTAATTCAATTAAATCAATTAAAAATCTTCCCCCGTGTAAATATAACCGAATAATATAATTTTTAAATAAAATGAATTTAAATTAAAATTAAAAAATTTAAAATTTATTTACTTGTCATTTGCCATTGTTTCGTATTACGCTTATAAAAATGAAATGTTTAAATTCACTAATTTTTATAATAGTTTTTATAAGGGGGGTGGGATGCAGAAATACTACAATATGCCGAGAATATTACAAGAAAAATCTTACTAATTGTAATAAAATTATGTACAAGTATGCCAAATATGTTAGATATAATAATAGTAAGTCAAGTATGCGAAAATAGAGATTTTGAAGCCTATAAATTTGCAGCATAAGTTTATCACACATGCACGATTTTTGACAAATTCGAGATGCAGAAGATATTCTGAGATGCTGAATTGCTTCGGCATCATAAAATAAAACAAGTATACCGTATATCAATATTGAAGCACACGCATTATACTTTATGCGTGTGATTCAATATTAGCAATTTTGACATATTTGATGGCATAATTATCATGGTATTGTAATGTTGTATATAGATTTATCTTTATTAAATAAACTATTAGTTACAACTGTAACAGTTGCACATACAGTATTGAAAGATTTGTTCGATAAATTAGGCAGACCTTTTTACATGCCACTTCTAAATTATCCAAAAAAACTGCAAAAAAGTGATATAGATTTTTCAGATTCTTTGTAACATGTCTTTATTGCAGGTATCATATTAATTAAGTTCTTATTTATGTCATCACATAAATGCAATATATAGCAAAGGGGTCGTCCATAAAGTACGTCACGCTCTAGGGG
>JAQIXG010000865.1:0-26687 GCA_034700105.1 Oconnorella tubifera | reverse complement strand
TAGTCCACTTTACCAAACATGGCATAGTAGATCAAATGGACTAACCCAATCAATCTGAAAATAAGAATGATTGTTCAATCATAGAGTATTAAAATCGAATCATATTAATTTCTGCTAAGAGGTCCAAAGATACTATATCGATTTTAAATAAATAATCAGTCAGTATATCCTATTATTATCACTCCATTTACCTTCGTTATCGTTGAGAATAGCTGCAAATGCTTCTTGCAGCGAGAACTTCGATTGTTTACAATGAATACGCACGTTCACCATCTTGTTTACAGGTTAGTCCACTTGTGCATGCAAGCCTTGGGGGTTGGTCCGATTATAAATATATTAATATTAAATTATTTGATTGGTTGAGAGCTTAGTCCACTTGTCCATACATCAAGATGAATGTTTACTATGCAAAAAAAAATTACTGGATTTATGTGAAAAATTGAGGGTTAGTCCACTTGTCCAAAACACCATCCAATTGTCAAATTATTTTCCTCTGATTTAGCGTAATTCGATAGATTACTGAATACGTAATTATATACGTCAAGAAATTTAACAAATAATCAAATATTTATCAAAATTGACGAAGAGATAAAAAATATTCGAAGTTCTCCTACACTGTTTATAATTAAGCAAATTATTACAATAAATTCGATACTATATAAAAAGAAGAATATCGATATTGTAATGATGTAAATGAAACTGTCGTCTTGTGACAAGGTTACTACTTAAAACGGATTGAAATAACTCCAAGAGCAATGTCTTATTATTTCAACTAAGCAATAATCACTGTTGCAAAACAGTCTTTTCCCTATCAGTTTTCGTACAAATATTTTAAGAGATAGATAGATTATTCCTACAACTGAAGTAGCGTTGCACTATATGCCTATAATAATTTTAATCTATAGTAGGATTTATAAAGAATTAAAAAATTAAAAACTTTAACGTCTATTAAATAAAGATAGACAGATAATTACATAACAAGAATAGTGAAAAGAGTAGGCTAGCCGCTAGACATACTGTGCAAATACTTGAACCGTAGTAGAGTGAAAATAATTTAAGGGTATCAGATATTTTTTATTTTCAAGATTTCAAGCAGATGTAAACATTAGGCTGCTATGACAAATGGATAGAGATATAGAAGTAATATGGATCCATAACACAAGGCAGCTTCACACGACTCTATCGAACTGTTTTTTTATCCAAACATAGAATATTGTTTTATATCTTGTCAACGCAATTGTACTAAAATAAAGTTGCCGTGCCTCTCTCTCCCATACACTATAATCTGCACAAACATTGCTTAAAATCTGATTTCTTAATTCCACAAAATTGCGCATCATTAGATCTACTGCGTAATTAAATATACATAGAATGATTTATGAATAATAATTATTGAACTGTATAAAAATGTATCATTTCAAGATGAAATATTATAAGAGAATAGCATCTTCAACTGCAATAGTTGTTGCTCTAATTTGCGGGAAAAGTTTAGGTATGTTTCGTGAAAGTCAATATACTGCAGCAAGATCACAGCAAAACGAAAACTTCTGCGCAACGAATACACCATCGATGATAAATTTTATGAAATCTGTAAATAAAGGATTTGTTGACTGCGCCGTTTCTTGTCAATATCAATTCGATTGCGTTGGTTTTAATGTTATCAGCAAGATGCCAAAAAAATGTGACTTATTTCTTATGTTACCTACATCTTTTTCAATTGCATCAAACTGTAGATACTATCAGGTTAGTTTAAATTGTTTTTAGCTCTGATTAACTTCTTTTTCTCTAATTAACATTAATAGAAGTAAAGTGTAACCTACACGTTATGAACAATGAAATTTTAAAATGAAGAAATTCACTTAATAAGAGTAAAATTTAAACATAAATAATATAAATGTGTACAAGTGAGAACGTTGTACTAGGAATGTATTACCTTCTTTTATAACTAATTTAGATTTTCAAGATTAGACTAATCTCGGTGTTTAATTTCAGAAAAGTAACATATATTCCTTTATTCCCAATGTGACAACAATTTCATCACTCTCAAGCATTCATGCTGCATCTATTTTCACAAATGATACAAATCAAAACTATTTGCTATCAACAGCTACTTTACTTTTGAGTTCAGCAACATCGGATAAACTTCAAAGTGTTGCCTCTATCACTAAATCGCAGTCATTACCGACAACTTATCAATCTGCAAAAGAATCATCCAAGTCACTCGATTCAAGTACATCCGATCCTGTCACTTTAAACCAAATTTCAACAAATCACAATATTTTACAAGCATCAACAAGCCTGGCATCTCCAAATACAAACGCATTACATGCCGCAATTTCTGATACTTCGACATACGCACAAAATATTCACATCGCTTTTACCAAACAGTTAAGCAGCATAAACGACGCAAGAGTTGAAAGTAGCTCAAATAAAGCTACCACCGCAAGCATCACCAGCCCAACAGGCTTCATTGCAAATGTCGCAAGCACCGCATTAACTACAAGCGTCGCAAGCGCCACAAGCGCCAATCCTATAATAATGAATCCGCCACCACCGGTAAGGTTATATTTTAGATATTGGGTAATTTCGAGTAGCCAGAGTTATTGTGAAACAAATTCAAGTGTGTTTACGATTTGTGTTTAAATTTGGAAATAATTTTTGTGAAATTCTACTCGATAACGAAATATAAAATAAGACAAAACTAAACAATTTCAAGACAACTTAGAATTTCAAGACAAAACTTCATTTATATTCAGCATTTTACTAGTTTACTGTTCATATTAGTATAGTGTCCTAATCACAAGTTCTTATTATTTTTTATTGTTGCAATTAATTTAATTATTGAATGATTTAGTTTAATTTTTTTATATTTAGAATGGTGCAGCAAATCCCAATCTAGCTCAACCTAATCTAGGATAATGAAAAAGATTTCTACTGTGAAATCGTAATCAATGACAACTATAATAGATAACCATTTCGAAACTTTCCGTCACATAAACTTTTAAATAATTGTGTAAAATGTTATTCAATAACGAAAAAGTAACAAGTTTTTAATTAATTAAGTAATAAGTTATTGTATTATTTAAATTTACTAAAATTTATTGTTCTTATTTATTTCGAATAAATAAATATGTATTATATGTAGGCCTATATGTAATAAGTATGTATTTGTCCCCCCCCCCGCTCCAATTTATTAAGGAAGACAACCCCCCTGCCCCGTCCCTTAATTATTTCTATTTCTCCCCTATAATTGAAATTGTTTGATATAATATTACAAAGTATCAGGTGAGTTTATGTCAAAATTATTTACATGCTGCTGTAGTCTTTGATCATCATCATTTCTGTACAAAAATTCTTGTGTAACAACAATATTTTCACACTGAATTGTTAGCAGGAACATTTACATGTTGTAATGACTGGATATTTAATGGGCATCCAACCACAGTGAACCTTTCGCCTGTAAAATACAGTAAAATATATGAACTAGTTAATTTTGCTGAATCTTGGCAAAAGGAATAATTAGTAAAAATTATAAGCGATCATTCATACTTCATTGCTTTTGAATTTTTCAATCAGAAAAAATGAGGTTTTTAAAAAGTAGAGTTTACATACAGCTGACACTACTTTTGTTTATATAGATGTGCCAGATTTCTGAATAATAACCGAGTTAAGAGATTTCAGAAAAAAAATTGTTTTAATTTCTACAATAATTATCTCAAAACTATTTTAATTTAGGAAACAATACCGATTGCACTACTTCAGCTAAGTAATTATACCGTGAAATCACTCTTAAACATATTTTAACTTGAATTTAGCAAATTTTACAAATTATTAATAACAAACTTTACCTTAAAAAGGACTAATTATAATAAAGGATTAATTATTATATATTACCTTTTTTACTATTTTACCTGCAATGCCACCAAAGCAGCGTTTTAGCCGTTGATTTCCTCGGCTTACAAGTCATCCCGGGCGGTAACGAGCAGGACATCGGGACTCCTGGTCCCTCTTCTCCCTCCAGTCCCTTCCCTTCGCGCTGCACAGTTCGATTACAATCACCATCACGGATCCATCGTGGCCAGAATCTTGGACCAAGATCTTTCCACTGATAGTGAACGGGACAGTAGCTGTAGGCTGCAAGATACTTTTCTAGTATTTCTCGTTTCTTTGCGCTTCGTATTTGAATCCTGTTGTTAGCTGGTTGACCGGGTAATCGTAGTCCGATCAGTTTGATTGTAGTAGAATCCTTTAAACTGAATTGAATCATTAACTTGATAGAGAAATCGTAATAAAATAAAGCAAATTTCAATACAAGGTTGTAATCACTAATAAACTTCAATCGCATCAAACACAATATAACAATGACAGTATGTTTAAGTTAAATAAATAAATAAAGTTAAGAAGCGCATAAATTCAGAAAGGAATAATTTTGCGTGCTTTTTTAAAATAAAAAATCAAATATTATTTATCAATAATATATTGATAAATTAAATTTATACTGATTATGCCATTCAAATATTAATTTTATAAGACTGCACACTGACTATACACTGGGATTAAATAATGAAATACACACGTTTATTACAAATACAGCGCAAGACATAGGCTTAATCAAACTTCATATCTCAAAAAACTAAATATAGAATTAGAAAATAAAAAGTTAATATTTATTTATTATTTATTATATCAGAATCTTTACTTGCCGATAGACAAAGGTTCCGTTTGGACTTTGCACACTTTCAATAGGACGATGAGGAGCCATGAAATGCGGATCGAAATCAGCACCGAGTAAATTTATCAATATTTTAGGATCCAGATCAGCTTCCTTTGGTAAACTGTCTTTACTTGTTGAATACTGCAAGGGAAGGATGGGCAAGTCATCAGATGAAGAAGGTCTGATGTTCAAAATTCTAGAATTCTTTCTTTGATTGTTAAATTTTCTCCCACGTTTCTTATAAGGAGAATCCAACTGTTCGTGAAAGTCGACATTTTGTGAAATATTTTGTTCATCTTTGAATGATTCCGTTTCGAGTTCAAAGGGGGTAAAGGTAGATGACGTAATTATAAATGACGTCATGGTTATTAATGACAGCCATAATTGGATTATTTTTGTTAGAGATAAGACTACGATGATATGTGAATGTGATGATAAAATCATGTTGAATTTTATCACGATGATGGGATAACATTAAGAATTGAGCAATGATGAAAGTTTCTATATACTTTCAAATATAAATTAACTTTAAATAAGTTTTATTAGTTATTTAACAGTAGAGCTAGTAATCCTTGGCTAATTATGAAGATGATGTGTTTTTCATTCATTCGATAATCTTTGTTGGTTTACATTTAAATTTGCTTCTCGAAATAGTTTCAGTTTCAAATATTGAACTAAAAATGCAAAATGCAAAATTACAAGAATTAAAATATAGTGTACTATAATTCAATCTTCAATTTTTCATAAATACTAATAATGTCTTAATGTACAATAATGTACTCTATAATGTACTCTACAATAATGTAATCTATAATGTACTACAATTTTTTCATAAATAATAACTATTCCTTAGTACAATAAAGCCCTACCTATTTTCATATTAATGTTGAATAATACTTAAGCCTTACTTAATAATTTTTAGCATAACTTAATTAAAATTAAAGATCTATATAGTTTTAAATCAAATTTTTTTACTTGAAATCAACTACACTACTACAGTTTATTTAGATGTATTTATAATCTTATTTAGATGTAATTAATTCTATAGATGTTAAGCGTTCGCAATCCGCCTAATGACTGTGTCAAAAGTTTTCACATTCAGTGTTAACTGTTTCGATTTGTTTATAAAACCAGCCTCAGACGATTTACTGCAAACGATTTGAAGCCAACAGGAAATGTTGCAAACATTAAATTTTGGGCGACACCAGATGGAGCGATACGGCTATTTAACTTCACGGAATCTGGTTAAGAGCTAGATGAAAAGGTGAAACACAGAATGTCTGCATTTAGTTTTACTTTACAAAAGTTGCCTTAAAAACTATAATCTTGAAAGTGTCAAGAAATAATATATTAACTTATGTTGCTTAATTTTGATGAAGATTTTAAATACCAATCTTTATGTGATTTAAAAGTTGCATTGATTTGAATATTTAAACTACTTTGAAGATAATGATTTTCCTTCTTATGTAAACATTGAATTATTTCATGCTTAATTTTAATTCATAAAATTAATCTTACATTATAAAGATTATAAATCTAGATAATCTGTCATCATGTTACTGCGATAATTGTAGTTATGTAACTTGTGTAACACATCTGAGAAAACAGTTCAAAGAGTTTATAATGATTATCCTATGATTTATGATATCATAAAAGCGTCAAATATCATAATATCTTTTCAAACTAGGTTAAGTGTCTGCTGAATCACATTTCAATATTACAGGCTTTCATAGTTGTTAGTTTTCCGAATGTTTAAACCGCGGAAGTTGCGGTAACTAGGGTTACATCTATTTGATCTATATAATCGATCTGTAACACAAGTCATCGTTTAGTTTGATTGTTGACGTCTTGTTTGAGACCAGAAGTCAAGTAATCTGAAGAATAGATCAACGAGTTGAAGCCATTAAGGAGCTGATTGTAAATATTTGAGCCTCGGGGAGGAGATCTGATAGTAGTGATAACATTTACTGGGAATTTTATAAGGTTAATTAATTATATGCTGTATATTTTCGCAATGCGATGATAATTAGAATATTAGTTATAATTGTAAACAATCAAGTTTTATTTTCTGTAGTTCGTTTGCATCAAAGAAGAAATAGCAGCAAAGTAAGAAGCGAGACTGCAGTAAAGTGATAATAGGTAGAGTTAAGAATACTTGTCTTATAATAAAACTAAAGCAATATTTTGTAGAATACATTTAAGTTCATGGAAATGAATTCAACAGACCAACTGCAAATCTCTATTCATCAAATTTCAACCTCTGAATGATTGAAATGATTAATAAGATAATGAGAAAAAATCGACAATTAATCATACGTTTATAAACGAGCAAATTTCTAGAAAGAAGCGTTCAAGCTTCTATTAAGTATTCCCACTAATTCTGTTAAACTCATCAGTACAACAATTGCCATTCCCAATCGCTTGTCCGCGAACTGAAGAAAGTTCAAGTTAGAAAGTCGGATTGGCAGATTAATGTTGCCTGAGTGTGAACAGTGTAAATAAACAAAGCGGATGATCGATGTCAAATGTTTCCTACATGAAACGCAAAGCGGTAGAAATTATCAGCTAAGAAACTGCAGCTGTAAGTTTTACTGCAAGTTGTGCTGTAGATGATGAAGCTAATATTTTAAAATGCGCACTTTTGTTCAATTCAAAGGTTTTATGATCAATTTCTAAAATGAACTGACCTTTATTAGATTGTAATATATTGAATAATAATATTTAAATTTTTCTCTAGTCATAGACAAAGTTTGCAAAACCTGCATGTTGAAAGATAAATTTTAAAAGTGTTATATCGTTGTATGTTATTTCGTTTTTATCAAGATATGTGAACTTTTGTCAGACTACATTGAAGCAATCAGTTGAATAAAGTTAACAGGATGTAATAGAATAGTTTAAAACTAACAAAAATGTTTTTCCATTCCATTATTGCCTAAAATATACACTTTAATAAATTAAAGTCTATATTTGCTGGTTAAGTTTTCAATTCGATTAAATTGACTAACTTTTACTTAGAAGAATTACTTAGTTGAATAATAAACAACTAAACTATTGAGATGCAACAACTTTAATATTTCTACCTATCAACAATTGACAATTATACTAGAGTTCTACGATAAAGTTAAAATTCATTTTTTTAGATTTAATATTTTAAATATTCAGTGAATAGTTATGATCAAAGTTTAAATTTTCTTGTAGACAATTACATACCACAATAATCTAATACGGTAATTATATACAATAATAATTGCTTCTAAATTAAGTTAAAACAAGTTTAAAATAAGTTAATTTAAGTTAAACAAAGTCTAATTTAGTATGTAAATCCTTCGTATAATTACAGCGAAAAATTAACAAGTGTTTGTTATATAAATAAAAGACAGATATACTACTAAGATTAACGATATATTTTTCATAATATTGAACATTATCATCAACAAAGTATATTCTGTGTCAATGAACACTGTAGGAACGTATGTGAAAGTTTATCACTTTGTGAAAGATGCCCCTTGAAATCAATTAAATATTGTACAAATAACAGAATAATACTATTTACAATTGAAAAACAAAAGTGGAATATTATTGGTGTTGAATTTAATTATCTACAGGAAGTCAACAGAAATATCAGTAACATTAAAATTCTGCTTGAATATTTCTATTACCCTTAAAACATATTAACATAATAAAAATCTCTTTACATCGTTTTTCTTTGAACGGATTGTAATAAATGCTGCATATACTGTGAAAAAAATCATGTGAAAGATTCAGCAATAAATTAGCAATGTGAAATTCGATATCAAACAGTAAATAACATAGCATATAGTGTGAAAGCCACAGTTGAATGATAATAACAAAACGTATAATGTGAACGACATAATTTAAATAAACAATGTGAAAGTACATACTACATTGCAAGTAACATTATAAATAATGTGAAAGATATACAATGTGAAAGCTTCAGCCAGTAAAAACAGTTCAAAACAATATTATATAGAACTATAATAGTACAACATCTAGACTAGACTTGAACTATATTATAGCAATACAAACAATCAGTTATAAAAATGATTGTATTTCATGAAATCATTTTTTATTCAATAACAATGTATCAACAGAATAAAATGAAATAGCACTGAGCATGAAATTGAACTATTAAACTTAAATACCTTGATTATAACTTATAATGTAATAAAACGAGTTTTTAAAAAATAGAAATTTTAACTTTAACGCTGGAAATTGTCAATAAAAACATTTTAAAGATTCATATGTGAAAGTGCAAGCCTTTAACAGTAATGCAATTGCTTAATTCTATTAAAACAATTAACAACGTTATAAAACAGACAGTTCTCAAGTCAATTATAAACAAAAAATTCTTGAACGTTTTATTAATAAAAGATCAGATCAGGTGAAAGATCAGAAAAAAAACATAACAAAATAAACATAACGAGATCAATTGAAAAATATTGAATATACAACATACTAAAGAATATAAGATCCAATAAATGAGATCAAATTTAAGAGAATAATTGTGATTTGTGCAAGTCAAAATTAACATATTTAATACTCAAACTTATTTAACTATAATCTAAAATTCAGCAAAAACTAAAGCTTCATGAAATACTTGAGCACAAGGAGCGCAATACATGGAATAACAACAAAACAAACAATTGTTATTACTGATTAAACTATCAACACTCTATTTGTCCTACAAATATCAACAACTATTACACAATAACTTATCCTAGTCATCTAATTCAACTAATTCTCGTTTTCTTGTAGACAATTACTAATTCTCTCGAACAATTCACTGCTTGGAAATGCTCTGGTAGTAATCCACCATAACTTTCCAAGCTTTTGGTGACATGAAACCATCGGGTGGGGTTTCACCGTTTCTTGCCATCGCTCGCATTTTGGTTCCCGATATGAAAAGGAAGTCGTCCTTTTTCTCAGGGTCGTAGAAGTCCATGGCTTTTTTCTTTGCGTTGTAGGCTGCCACACGGAATGGAACGATCTCGAGTTGATTCAAACCAGGAGCCATTGTCAACACCTGGGGATTATTTAGAAATAAAAATCTGATGTAAGTAAAATCCGATATAAGTAGCTAATGTAAAAATCTGATGTAAGTGGGTATGAAGTTATAACATTTGTTATAAAAGAACAATTTTCACAAAATGCAACAATATTACTAATGAAAAATGTGTAAACTTTCACTATGGTTTTCTGAAATTTTCTTATCTTCAAGATCTTGAGGTTTAGATTTCTATTTGGAACTATCTTAAAATTTGTTTGCTAAAAATCTTAAATCTTTCTTGTTCAAAATCTTGAAACTTTCTTGTTCAAAATCTTAAATCTTTCTTGTTCAAAATCTTGAAACTTTCTTGTTCAAAATCTTAAATCTTTCTTGCACAAACAGATCATAAAAAGACAATTAAAACAAGAAATGTATATAAAGAAAAGTCACTTTAGCTCCATGAGTGGCATTGTAAAGATCTTCTTTAGTGTCAGGATGCGGCATGCCAGCAGGATCGCGACCAACAATGTAAAAGTTTGCTCCAGTGGCCATTCTGGCCTTGCAATGCCACTGAACCTAAATACAACATTATATAGAAAGTATGTATAAAACATAATGTATAAAACAATATAAACATAATTTACATAATCATAACTGGCACAAGGAAATAACCTTGAAAATAAAATATGCAAGTAACGAAACTGATAATATTTTATAGAAAAAGGATGGGAATACATTTCTCAGAATTGAAATAATTCTAAGATTGCAATAATTTATAGGATTTAAAAACTCAACCAAAAATTCATTTTTAAAAAATCAAATTAAAACCAAATATAATTTATGCAAGCATTGATTTATAAACAACTAAATTATTCCATACAAATAACACATTTATTTCATATTTACTACAAACTATCTTTATTTCATTATCCTTATTTCCATTAATGAAATAAAGATAATGAAATAAAATTATCCCTATTTCATTTAATGAAATAATGATAATTTTATGTGAGAATATTGAACCTCAGTAGGTCCAGCATAGCTCATGGGCGAAGGAAAGATTGCCATGACAGTACTCTCTGGTTCAAGGACTCCCTCGTCTAATAAAGCCTGGTGCTGCTTCATACGCCACGGGAGGGGGACATCATCATCTTTAGTCCAGCCACCTATGTCATCACTTATCATCATCATTATGGATATCATCATTTATCATCATAATTATAGATGTCATCATTCACTAGTCATCATTATTAATTCAGTAACTTAAGCCAACAGCATGATGAAGTAACAACAATAATTTCTACAGTTTTGAGAGTGCAAATAATATAGTGTTTAATGATCAAAAGCTATAATAAATATACTATCAATTCGAACTTATTACCTAAATAGTTGTAAGGAACAAATTCAAGTGAACAAATTTCCATTCGATTAACTATAATAACACTTAAAGTGTTCTTTCAATTCAACTTTTAATACCTAAGTTGTTTTTATCAAGTTTTCATAACAATAAACAATTCAGAGACTTTAATATCTAGTGTTTTTTATCAAGTTTTCGTAACAATAAAACTGTTTTAATCTTTTAAAACAAACCCAGTGGATGCAGCAGAAGGACAGGCTTCTTGAACCCACGTTCCATGAGACGTCTCTTGGTATCCTGCATGAGCAGCGCGTGACCGTTGTGCACTGGGTTGCGTAGTTGAAACGCAAACACTGCATCAGCCTAATAGCAACATTTCAATTAAAAAAGCTGATTAATGAGATAATAAGATATTCAGTAAGGCTTTTAAATCAGTTGATGTTTTCTGAGTTTATTAAGTTTAGCGCTTTTAGGAATTTTAAAATTTCTCTGAGAGATTTGTATAGAACACATTGAGAATAAATATATTTGTTATTGGTGATGTTCCTTTGATTGCAGCCATTATTCTAATTTACTAGGTGATTGCAAATTTTCTAAACCTATTCTGCAATCGTACATAATCTAAACCTAAATTTTAAACTAAGCATCTTAAAATAAAGGTAAATAAATTTTGACAAACGTTCAGTTTCTTGAAGACAGCTCTAAGTTCCATGGGAGTGAGTCTGTACTTGTCCAATCCATCGTTCCAGTGGATTCTTTCCAGAACTTCCAAATCTCCTCCACACAGCCAGTCTCCACTGCTGAACAACATCTAAGGAAAAACATCACAATATTACACAAAAAATCAAACTTCCATTTAAACTGAATTTGACAATCTTCCCATTTTATAATCATCTTTCATTCTTTCCCTTTTTAATTATTTTGAACTAAAAAAGAAAGACTGCTTATAAAGTAAATAAAGTAATAAAACTATTGAAGTAAGAGTTCCTTAGGTTTTAGGAGATGAAATTCAAACCTCGATATGTGGATGACCTTTGTTGGTGGTTCCAAAAGTGCGAGCACATCTTTCTTCCTTTCTGTGCTCAAAGAATTCAGGGGTGCGCAGGATTGCAACATTTTTTCCTTCAAACCTTGAATCAAAACAAGAATTAGATCTAGTATTCATTCCCGTCTCACAAGATAAAAAATTACATTAATTATTTAGCATAGAAATCAAAACGTAACTGATTTATTTTAATTGACATTTATTAATCACCAATAAGAACTGAACTAGCAAATATAATACTAGTAAAAGACAGAAATCTAATGTTGAATAATACTAAACTGGTTTATTTATATCAACAGCAAATAAATTCTGTTAACCAAAAAGAATACTTTTACAATCTCAAACCAACTCATGATATAAACCAACACTCTCAATAGAATCTTGATGGCTAAAAACTCAACGAGGACAATTTAGAAAGAAAGACAGAATAGAAGATGAATGAGACATGACACATTAAAGCAAGCTTAGTAAAGACTTAGAACAAAGCTTAGATCTGATAAGTGATCAGGATAAAAATAAAAGAACTAGGTACATGATTCCTGTTGTTTAATTCTTACAGGCTTGGAAGGCTGCACACTTTTGATCTGTGTCGAGGGGTAGTGTATTTTTAATGTAAACCATTTCATGACATAATAAAAGCAATATAAAAGTAATAGTTATGATATAAATACAGATAGATAATAGCTTTTTAGTTAGTCATAAATTCATCAAAGTTTATTTTCTTGTTAATTTTCGCTCATTATTTGTCTTAAAGCATTTGACTTGATAGTTTTATTGCTTAATTAATATGTTTACAAAATCAGATGGCTGATTAATTTATTAACAAACATACTTTAGTGCAATAGCTGGACAGTTTTCAAGACGCTGTTTATCATCAGTAGATAGCGGAAGTACAATAGGTATTGACTGATTGGTCACCCCTCCATCCAATAGACATCCGAAATGCTGACTTTGTAGAAATTCTCTTTCGCGCATGAAACCAGTTAGAGGTGTAGCCCAACCTTCGCTTAGAACTTGAATCCACTGCAGGTCAACCTGCACAAAACTTTTTTTTTAAATTGTTCTCTAATTATAGAAAATAGTTTAAACGTATCAATGTAACAGTTTCAGTTTTTTGTAATTTTGCTCTCTCTCTCTCTCTTTTTGTTCTAAATTAGAATTATTAGTAGCCGAATTCAGTAGAGTGATTCAAAGTGGCTTTTATTAATATAAATTTGATTAGAGTACATTCAGCAGATAATTGTCAAAATTACAACTATTTTTATACTCAGCAATTCGCGTTATTTTTAAATTATCGCTTTTGGATTGATTGAACTAAGAATTTAAATGTTCACTTCATAAATTTTCACAAACAAACTATAATTTACTATAGCATCATTTTTGTGCATCAATTGTTTTTAAAAGTTGATCACAGAGAGTCGACATGCATCTTTGTAATTATCTGTCGTGATGATAAATAAGCGAAATTGACATGACATGACGTCTGCATTTATATACTCGGTTGCATGGCACGCTATAGTGACGTGAAGACTGAATAGAGAGAAAAGAAGATTCTTTTCTTTTGAAACTTAATGACGAGCATTTTACAAAAAAACAATTTTCAACTATAGAGTTTTATTTTTCGTTTAAGAGCTTCTTTATCGACATCCGTAATATTGAAATTTAGAAAACTTTTAAAATCGAAGTAAAAGGCTATAAAAATAAAATAACTTAATTTAATGCACGAATGTCTAAAACTGTGTTTCACGCAGTTTTTTTAAATTAATGCGTTAAGTTCTATTATAGTACTTCAATATTTTTCACGCGAATTGTTTATTAAAAGATAAAAGCATATTATGCATTAAAGTATTTATATATTTCTGAACAAAAAATGATGCAAGTTTGAAATGTCAACAAAAATATGATATAAAACACTTTAAGATGGACGCAATTACCAAAAAACTGATATTTTACATTTAGATTTTTTTCTTATTAAATCTTTTCCCTAGAATAGTTTCCCTAATCCATCTACACTCATTCCCCCTCATTAGTGGAAACCGGAAGTTGTTTTCTTGTTCGTCGACTGCAATAACGCAGTCACGACTTCCGGTCACGTGTCGTGATAATTCGGCTTTAGTTATATGCTGTGCAGAAATTTTGGTCGAATGAAAGAATTTTTTGTAAGAATGTCTCAATGAATTCTATGCTCTAAATTCTTTATATTTAAATTTAATTAATCAAAAGAAATAGATCTTAATATTTAGTAGATTTATACTTACATCAAAAATGGAAGACCAGTTTAAATGATGCTATATTCTGATATAGGTCTAATGATATTTTTGCTAAAATCGTAAGCACAGTTTTAACTATCTTGTTTAATTTAGTTGATTGAAAATAATATAGTTATATCTAAATGAAAAGCCTATTTGTGACATAAAAGCTAATTTTAAATTTGCAAATAAATGTATTCGCTCTAATAAGAAAATGCTAAACTCTGCTTAAAATTTCTATAACAATAATAACGATATTCTTCAAAGCTCAACCCTTTGTAATTCATTGCACGAACAACACATATAAAGCAGCATGAGCTAGATGTTTATTATCCTCTTTCTCGTTTCTTCACCAATCACTCGGTGACACACGAGAAATTTAGTTTCCGTGAAAGTCCGGAAACTAAATTTCTCGTGTGTCACCGAGAAATTTAGTTTCCGTGAAAGTCCGGAGAGTCCGACAAATCCGGAACACATTCATCATTGTCTCGTGGGACTCTGTGAATGCCGCACGCTTCAATTAACTCGTTGTCTTGGCTTAATGTTCGTCAAAAGAACAGCTGAGTAACAAGTAGCTGGCTGCTGCTACAGCAATGAACTTGCAGTAATGATAGTGGACAGTAGATAACGAAATGATGAAAATCTAGATGAAAATCTTACATTACCTGTGATGCAAATGTTATATTATGTAACTGAAAATGTGGATACACTTACAAAACGGATCATCGTGTTGTAAATCTGTTTAAAACACTGCAGACAGATTGTTTTCAAAATCAGACATATCTGTTCATTTCTAAAGTTACTATCTTCTGAATTATACCAAATGACATGTTGTGTTTAACTTGTATTTTATATTTAAGCGTTACCTGGTATATTTTGTATAAGCATAGAAGAGATTAAAGAAATCTAATAATTCATGTATATCTAGCAATACTTCATTAAATTAAATGCACTATAATACTTTTAAAATGCTAAATTTAATACAATAAATCTCAAGCAAGTTTCATTCAATTTGAAAATCCATTTACAATTTTACTGGTCAGCAATATGCTGCAATGGATTTTATTGCAAAACTAATGCGTTCTCATTTAACGAAGCTAATCTAGCTCGCATGACATAAAAGATCTCGCAGCAGGAAGAATACTCAACAACATCTTTATTCTCATTATTTTCTCCTTAAGACAAGCACTCAATGCATTATACAGCAAAGTCCTAGTAAAATAATAAGAATAATGAATCGCAATTAGCATAAAAATATTAAATAGGAGTGAAATGTAGTTTTGAATTAGATGCTCAACAAATCCAAAACAACTTAATGTTATTGAATTTTTAGTTCAACGTTTGACTGTTAAAAGAAACTATAACTTAATACATATTAATATATATATTAATTGCATTGATAGTTTTAATGTGAGCAAATGTATGTTTAAATATAATCTATAACATATATTTAATCGCTTTCTCAATTTCATTGATATCAAAAACAACAAGAACTTAATTTTTAAAATATGAAAAGAATAAAAACTGCATTCACTAAACTTTAGATACTCATGTCTCTAAAGTAGCCAAACTAAATTAGAATTTTTACATTAAAGTCACAATTTAGCACAAAATACTGATTACTCAGAGATACGGTACGTATGAAATTGAAACTTGATACAACCTGATATTTCTAATCAAACGAGATCAAAGCGACGCTAACGGAAGATCAAAGAGAAAGAGATCAAAGCACGTACCAAATGAATACAACATCCAAAAATACTTACAACACTGATGTCCAGAGACACGAGACTCTGCGCTTCTTGTTTTGCGGCTGCAACGCGCGCCTCTGGTACAAAAAGTTCCTTCACTTGTGTAGTGGCAGACACTGGTACGATGCACTTCATGCAAAAAAGTGTCAACATTAAAAAATGAAAATTGTGTAACACGAGTGAAAGAATACTGTATTTATATTAAGTAGTTTCACCGTAAATATGTAGGCTTAACAATATAGTTTATAAGTAATTTGTAATAATGTAATACTTGTAAACATGTAAGTTGTAAATAAAGTAATAATGCCTACTTGTAAAAACAGTGTAAATTTCCTTACTTGTGGCATTTTAAAGATCTCTATTTTAACGAGTTATTAATATACTGCATTATAATTTAGTTACATTGCATTGAAAACTTATTTCTAGTTACATTGCATTGAAAACTTATCTTTCGTAAACTTGTAAAATATAAAATTTACGTTAATCTTTCGAAAAATTACTAAGATGTCTTCTATTAGTTAATATTATTCCTGGTAAATCTGATTACTGATAAAATAAGTCAATATGAATTAGACCAACTCTTTTTAGAAGCAGCTGTACAACTTCTTGCACGCATTCGTCTACAGTCAGCTCTCCAGCTTTCAGGATAATCTCAGGATTAGCAGGTTTCTCATATTCCTGATCGATACCAGTAAATCCTGCAAGATATAAATAAAATTCCTAAATTTTTTATCCAATCCACTCTCTCCTTATTAATAATTGTCACACAAAATGCTTAAATTTTAGACATCACATTAAACTAAGCCAATACAATTTTCAAATGATTTTACAGTTTAGCGACATTCACATTTATTGGCATATTAAATGTAAAAATATAAGGCTTTGAATCTACATAAGGTTTTGAATCTCTACTTAATAATAATTGTCACACAAAATGTTGACATTTTAGACTTTACATTAAATTAAGCCAATATTATATTTAAATGATTTTACAGTTTAGTGACAATTACATTTATTGGCATATTAAATGTAAGAACATCCTGTTTTGAATCTACAATGTTTATCTATTTTATTTCTTGCCAGCCAAAATGTAAGCTCTTGAGACTCGCCTTTGATCTGGCCTGCGCGGGCCTTCTTGTACAGCCCCTTGACGTCCCTCTTCTCGCAGACGTCGAGCGAAGTGTTGACCCAACACTCGATGAACGGTAAGCCGGCCTCAGCGTGTAACTTGCGGGCCATCTCTCGATCCTGGTGCGAGAAAAATTGTTAAAACTGAAATATCTGTTTTTTTTAACTGTTTTTTGTGATAGCAAGTGAAAATGGAAGCCTTCTACTAAGATTTTTAATTGTGTAAATAACCTAGTATAACTTTAAATAGTAAATATGCTACAACATGTACACTTTTTTGGACCGTTAATTAAGATCTTAAATATTACTGATTAATAATTACAAACTTCATATTAAAAATTTTTTAAGGAGAGTCTTGAATATGTTAGAAAAAATATACAAAATATGAACACATTGCAAAGAAAAATCATTGCATAAAATGTCAAACGTAAATACAACGTATAAATAACATATATTGTAAATCTAACGTATACTTAAAACATTCCTACGATAAAAAAACACAAATTATTCAATAAATATAATTTCAGTAATTTCATACTTTTCTGTAGGGACTAATAAAGCTAGTCAAGCAGACGATGCCCCCGTCAGCAAACAGTTTGGCCACTTCAGAAATACGACGAATATTTTCTTCGCGATCCTCCGGAGTGAACCCCAGGTTCTTGTTGAGTCCGTGACGGATGTTGTCTCCGTCCAGACTGTACGCTGGGATCCCCTGCCCCACTAGGTAGTCCTCGAGGGCAAACGAGATGGTCGTCTTGCCGGCACCCGACAGTCCTGAATAAGATATTGTAAATTTAATATAAATAATTATTTAGGACAATAACTAATACATATGTAATTTAATAAACTACTCGATAATATAACTACATTATTATATCTAAATACAATATAACACCAATATTTAACTCGTATTTTGCAACTGCATTAAATGTATGTCAATATATTCTATGTATATAGGCCTACTAGTATATATAGATTAGTAAATGTCTATCAAAGGCAATACAGAAAGCAGCTGGCTAAGCAGACGATGATTATCACTCGAAGAAAAATAATGACCCTGATTAACGCAAGCGCATGAGAACGGTTGATCGATTATCAAATTACATCTACTCTCTCCGACACATTTTATCCTTTCTTCATTTTCATCCGTCCATCCATCCCTGTTTGCTACGTGGATATGAATGCTAATTGAAGTGGCATTATTGCACATAGAGCATCGATTCAATTATCTAGGCTTAATTACTTTCAAATCGATTGCGTTGATGAATAATTATCATATTGTTATCTATTCTAATTTCTAAACAAGAATTTTATTGTTTAGTGTATTGCAGTGTAGATGTTTTAATTAGTGTCTTTCAATAAGTTTATTTAATTAGGTTTTTTAATTAATTAAATTGCCAATTAGTTTAAATAGGCCTACTTTTTATTTTACCCTATTTCTCAATTTTGTTCATTGCACTAGTGATGGGGGGGGGGGGAATATATTAAGTTAATTACCTTTAATATCTTTTATTAATTAGATTTACTCTTATTTAGATCCTTAAAATCAAATAAAATCAAATAAATTAAATTAATGAATTGACCTAAACCACAACCTGTTTTTTTTTTAAATTCAGCTCTGTACAAATAATATTATGAATATTCAAAAATAAATCTAAAATTTACATAGGCTTGGAAGTGGTTATTATTTAAAAACAAAAGAATCAGCATCATAACACATTGTTCAAATGATTATCAATAGAAGCTTATATTGGCTATAAAAGCTTCGCATGTAATTGTAGCTTCACCACTTTAGTATAATCTATCGCCCTTACTTAACCTGCTGACGTCAGCTTTGACGTCATCGACGGGTGTTTCTCAGCTGATAACGTTTGTCACGCTCGTGAATAATCACGTGATCATTCAACGCTTAGTCACGTGACCGTATGAGCGGGAAGCGAGATTTTATTAATAAAACAACGCATTTTGTGAAATGTTGAAAATAACGCAATGATGTTATAACCTTTTAATGATAAGGTTCGAACATCCTTTCATGTTTGTAAAAAGTAGTTAATTTTAATTTAAATGATAATACTGTATATTTCCGTGTTGATCAACTGCTTTGTATTCTACTTAAAAATAATTAGTTAAACTTTGAAAAATGACATGAAATTTTAACAACTGTATATTCAGTAGATTTAATGAATAATTTGCATAATAACTTAATTTCTTTATTATATTCAATACTGCATTGCATACATTTTTTAACTCAGTTTTTAACAATATTGAAATATATTAAAATATCGATATCTAGATGTATTTAAATTGAACAGTATAGGTTTCAGTGATATACACACAATTCTTCGTCTTACAATTGATTTTGGTATTTATCAATTAGAGAAAAATATTATAAAATATTACATTTAGTACACAAGTAAACTCTAGTCTATCTAATTAGTGAAATATTTCTATTATATTATATACGTATGACACACTACTGGATTCAAATGACTGCCATTATTGTGAAAGTGACTCATTTGATGGAAAACTTTTCCAAGCGACTTGGACATCGCTTCCGTTCTTAACTGAATGGCAATTTGCGTAACCACCAGACCGGAAATGACGTAACGCTTGTGCATTCATGTGTGACATGCGCTGCACGTGGAGTCATTATTTGAATAGAAGAGGAATTCTAATTTATGACGTAGATGGAATAAAACTGAATAATATGCAGAATGACTATGAAAAATTGTTATAACTGAATCAACTTAATACGTTGTTTTGTTGCAATAAATAATCAAGATTAGGTTGAGGTAATCATACGCTGAAATAAAATACAACTGTATACAATTTTTGTATAATATTTCTGTATGTCTTATATTTCTGTATATTCCTGTATATTTCTCTAAAACTTTTTTTTATTGATTGATTATATATAAATACTGTATAATATTGCAGTATTGCAAGTATCAATTTGCTAAAAGAACTATAGAAAAAGAATTCATATGTAGTAGTTTATTTATTTATTACTTTGTTTTTAATTGCATTTCTGACTGATAAAAATGATCTTTTTGTATCAAACATACATTTAAAATAAACGAAACGTGTTGTTAATTAAAACCTCAGCTAAATTCTCATGTTTATTTATACTAGCATACATTCAAAACACGCCTACACGGACACACGAAGACACAAACGCGGGTATATATACGGACACACAAACACACAAACACGGACACATAAACACACAAACACGGATACAAAGACACATCAGGCGAGGACGCCATCTTATTGAATTATCCTCTCAAAGACTCGTTAGCATGGAGACGCGGATTAGAGGCGCGGATTAACGAGATGATCTCAAGCGTTGTGTCAATATAATCAATCATGGACGATTGCCATGGAAATGCTATTAGTGTCAGCTTACACTGTCCACTATCTTGCTCAGGTTTTGTTAAAGAAGCTCAACAAGACTGCACCTGTCTTATGGTTATAGGTGATTATAAGATAATATGCTTTTATTATAAAAATGTAAAAATAGTTTTGTTATTATTAAATTTAAGAATTATATTGCTTAAAATATTTAAATGTTAAGAGTTAGGTGTTTGGCGTTTTGAATACCAGTCAAACTGTAGACAAGAAAACTTTACAGAAAATGAAATCCAAAGCAAATATTGAACTTGAAATGTAAATAATTTTCAGATGATGTTGATGAGTAGTTCTTACCAGTGAACCAGATGGTACATCCTCTGAAGTCGCCTCTTTGGCCAAGAGCCTTCCCTCGTTGAGCGCGTGACACATGGGCAGCTTGAAACGTCACATTAGTAGCTTTCTCAGTCTGTTGGTATAATATGACGTAAGCATTAGTATAAAATGACGTAAGCATTAGTATAAAATGACGTAATGTTAGTTAGATATGTGTACTGCATCATATAGGATATATTACCAAGATATATAAAATGTGAGAATAGTATAAATAAGTTAGTCAAAATAGTTTAGCATATATTTTCAAACATGTAAGTAAATTGTATTATGTGTAAGATTTTGACTCTTTTACCCTCAATCTAAATTAATGAAACAAATCTACAAAGCCAATTAGTTATAAAATTAATTGTCTACTGTCATATTCGTATTACTTATAATAAAGATGTTAATTATATATTTTAAATTTAATATAGTCTTTGATGTAACAGGCAAACGAAACATAATCATGACCATATTTTCTTATAATTTGTAACAATCTATAAGATTTAAAAAACATATAATGCGTCACTTTTACTTTCAACATTTTCAAAATGTTGAAAGTACTAAAGTAATCTAAACCACAAAAATTGAAGAAAAATATTTTTTAAATAGAAAGCTAGCGTCAATAAATGTCAGCACGAATCGTTAGAACTCGGATTCCAAACCGGACAGTGGCTTTGAGATATCAGTGACATCACGTGATCCTATGGGGCGGTCCTTGCGTTCATTTCACTCTGTTTATCTTTGCGGCTCAGTTAACATTTCAATAAAAGGATCGGAAGCCGTCTTGGCAGCTATTATATCGTGCCGTCATACTGGCCTATAATTTGGCGAGTTAGAAACTGGCTTATAATTTAGCGAGTTAGAAACTGGTTTATAATTTGGCGAGTTAGAAATTGGCTTATAATATGGCGAGTTGGAAACTGGCGCATAATTTGGCGTGTTGGAAACTGGTTTATAATTTAGCGAGTCAGCATTGACTAATCGCTTATAATTGGCTATACATAATATAAATGTACCGTTACAAAAATACATAAATATTTTTCCTTTATTAAAATAAAAACACATTGAATGTATATTTGACATTTTGAGTACTATCAATCTGAATCAAAATTGAAATTAAACACATTAACAAAATTATTATTTCTTTCATACAAAATTTTACACATTAAAAACCTCTACGCTTGCTCGTGATTTTCTGTTAGTTTTTTCATCGACAAGTATTTTCAGAGACACCGAGTGATTGAGCAGAGCCTTCTCTCAAATCGGTCTTCGTCTCAAATTTCCGCCTAATTCCCAACGACGTCCGCCGGACAGTTGAAACTTCATCCGGTTCATGGCATGTGATCAAACATGGCCGCCTGATGATATTGACGCGAGAGGCATCATGGGAATTGTTCGGAGTCACATGATCGCATAAAACTATTCGGCGGTGATAAGTGATGAGCCGTGAGAGTAAACTTTATGTATAGTCAACTGGTTGAGTCAGTATAGTCAACTGGTTATAAGTCAGTTTAGTCGATTAACTTCCTTAGCTAAATACTGAGCACAGTATTTCCAACGTTGTTATTAAATGTTAAATTACTTTTGCTTATTTAGAGATCAAATATTTATTGAAAAGAAAACTTATAATATACCGTCAAATTCATTTAACGCAAATTTATACCAATACTCAAAAACTTTAAAGCCATTCAATAAGGCACCATTTATCATGAACTCAATATAACAATTGGTCTTTTTAATTCAAAAAACATTCAAAAACATGCAAAAACTGACTTTCAATATTTCTTAAAGCGTATGCCTATAATAGATACCAACTTAATTTTTTTCATCCAATTTTTGAGTCAATCCTTGCATTATAAGAGCTCATTGCTTCAAATAGATGCGATATTAATTCTACGCTTAACATCATAACAATGACTAGCTTTCATATCACATTATGATTTCAATGGACTGGCGTGACGTTTGTAATACATCATCATAGTCACTGCTATCAGCTATAGAGCAGGAGAGAAAATCTCATCAAGCGAGAAATGCTTGAAAAAATAGTTCTGATGAAAACTAAAAGTGAAAACTTTCATGACGCTGGATGTTTACGGGTTATTATTATCATAATACGAAATAATTTGGAATTATATAAAAATACTACGCAAGTTTTAACTTTAGATTTCCATTAAATCGATTGGTTAGTGATGGTTTAGAGTTGTTAGATTCTATAAATTTTAGAAATGTTTGGGAAATGATACAGCAAATGAAATATGGTTTCTAATTTGCATATCTAGCATTATTGTTATTTTTTTAAACTTTTAAAATAGATTTTTTTTTCTATTTCTTGTAATACATACAATTTCAATCATATAAAATTTCCAAGATTATATAATTGTATGAAAATCAAATTCATAAATTTGAAAAGTGTTAGAACCCAAAAATTATCTTACTTCAGTAACTAATCTTATTATCATTTAGTATTACTATCATTTATTTTCCCTATAGGAACAATTTTAGATAAAAAACCATTAAATTGCATTAGTCGCAGAATGTATCAAATGTATCAAATAGAACCATTAGCATTATTTTCTAATTCTTCCATAACTTCTACTTTCAGAAAATTCATTTTTAACCACTCAATAAGAAACTACATTTAGTCTAGACCCTGCAGAGTGAAATTTGAGTAAGAAAAACAGTAAGATTCTGTATTAAAACATCCATGATACTGATCCGAGAGTGCTATGTATTTAATGATCACAAATGAAGGTAGTTCTTTTTTATTCTGAGCCTTCTGGCCCTTGTGTATCAGGTACATTATAGTCAATGAGCTGACATGACGATAATGAGAGCGCAGCGTATCATCATCGTCTTCATCATCATCGTCTTCATCATCATCATCGTCTTCATCATGTCATCATCATGAAAGACTAACGTGATGTATGTCTTCTCGATAATGACCGTCTGGTCGCCATCTCGCGTTCAATTTCAGTAAAAAGAAAAACCAGTCGCTGTTCAGATAGAGTTTCATTTTGCAATACATTACGTTTGCAGAGAACTTCCTTTGGTGTTATAAAGGCTTTTAGTCGTTTTAATTTTATCTTCTTGCATTTTATTTTAAATTCATTTCAGGAATATTATATGAAATGATTTGTATTTGATTGTTAAAAACAATTAGAATAAATGTTTATTGTATTTAGATTTTGTGAAATTTTTGATGATGAATAAGTTTTTGTTTCATCTCAACTAAAGTTATTTACTCGCGTCAAAGTGAACCTCAAATTATATAATCCTATAGAAGAAGACTTTAATTTGAAGCTTTGAAATGTGATGGAAGTATGCAGTAATCTTAAATTATCCCCATTAGAAAATCCAATAAAAATACTCTACCGAGAACAATTACATGCGGTACAATTTTATCAAAATAAAATTGTATTATCAATAATCATTACACTTCTTTTAAATTAAAAAATGTAATGAAATAATAACATAAAGCCTAATGAACTTAATAAATTAGGCTTTATATTAATAAATTAATATAAAGTCTGATAAGTTAAGCCTAAAATACTATAAGCATATGTATCTCTGTAAGTTAACTTTCTTTTAGAAATATATTGACAAACCTGACGCATTCCGTAAGGATCAGGATTAGCCATAATTCAAAGTTTTCTTTTTCAATAATCCGCTGTTAAATCAAATAAACTTTCTACAGAAGAATCCTGATAAAGTCTGATTTAAATAAGATTCTGTAAATTTCGATAAGTAAACATTAAAATTACAAATGAGAGTCTAAAACGTTAATGTGTCGAGATTTTTTTTATATAACAAAAACAATCCATGTATACATATATAAGTAAGATGTTTAATCAAATGAATTTCATTAACTAATTTAATTTTGGTCACTACGTGTGTGTCTACACTAAATTTTTTAATTTAAATCAAATGTTGGATACAATTTATTAAATAAATGTTCTTTATTATTTTAGCAGATTGATTAAATTTTCATAGTTGATCGACTACAGCGAGAAACTAAGTATAAAAGTTATTATAGCGACTCTGGTGAAAGAAAGGTTAAGATTCTCGACTAGTGTCGCGTTAGGTGTATCTCAGATAACAGAGATGAGTTGGATTCAGCTGCCAGCTCTCAGCTGCAACAACAGCAGCTGATGACACTAATGAGATTAAGAATAAAATAGCAGATGCTTAGCAGATTCATTGCTGAAGAATTAAAACCAAGTTAACGCACATTTGAAAATAGTATATAATGTTCAAATAAAATGTAAATTCAGATTTTAATGTACATATTTTTGGCTTACTAATATGTCATTATTGTCATAATTAACTTCAATTTAATGATATAATAAAAAGCAAATCAAGCAAATCGGTTAAATGTACATAATAAATCCCTTTACAATTTTTAATAGTCTTTAGATGTCTAAACTTCAAATCTTAAATATAATTTGCATAAGATTTCTTTGTTATATCTCTTGTGTGTTTGTTTTAAATCAACTGTCTGGTTTTTCTTAGATACAAAATTTCTCGCACTTAGCGGAAGTCCACGGAGAGAAACCGGAAGGATATTTCATAGGACAACTCATCGACCAATCACGTGACGGAATGAGAATCCTCTTCAGTATGGAGTAAAATTGTAGCAGATATAATATTATATACAGTAGCTGACACGAAAACGAACGAAGATGCCAATGCGAACATAATAACGATGCACATTTTATAAAAGTTATTTATAAATTTTCAAACGCAAAATTAATTTGTAAATTTTGGATTGTTATATTAATTTTAATACTGTGATGCTTTTCAAAGGATCAGGGTTAGGATCCTGGTGATGATGGAATGAAAATCGTGGGGCCACATTGTAGTTTCATCTATGTTAAGTAATTAGGGTTAGAAATACTGTAAGAGATAAGCTTCGCAATGTATTATTATTTTAATAGAAATACTAAGCTACAAATTTATGCTTAGCTGTTGTGAATTGTGACAAAAGTTGAATCGAAATGACACGTGACTCGAATGTATTAATCACGTTGTTGCGAAATACCACTTCGATTTGATTGGTCGATGGTTTACTCTAAAGTCCGTGTAAGTTGGTATATAAACGCGTGTTTTACTGCATTCGAGGCTGACTTTGTGAAGAGGTTAGTCACCTTCGGGAGGCACTCTAATAAAGCATCGGCCGGAAGGGCAAAGTACCTTCATTGCACGGCTTTACAAGCCAGCCTTTCGAGGTTAGCGTGTTAAAGCATTTCTAGGTGTTGGTGTGGAGATCGACGGGCGTAGCAGGGAGTCGCTGAACGCCTCCCGACGACGCGCAGCAGGTGACGGTGAGATCGACGACGACCGGCGTACTCAGGGGAATCGCTGTACGCGCCCCGACGACACACGGCTGGTCGGTGAACAACTCGACAGAGGCAGGAGAAAAGATCGACGACGATCGGCGTAACAGGGGAGTCGCTGTACGCCTCCCGACGACGCGCCGGTACCTTCCCTACTCGACTCGGGAGTAGGACTTAGACTTTCTTCAGCTTCACCGAGCACCGGGCTTAATAACTCGTTCAATGAACATTCTTATCGTCGAACTTTATTGATTTTATAGTTAGAAACTTAAATTTGGATCTAAGTGAACTTTAAATCTTTGTAGTTACACGACATTATCATAATTAAAGACTTTAATTTAATTTAACTTAATTATTTCATTGTTTAATTTTAATA
>JAQIXG010000864.1:0-26694 GCA_034700105.1 Oconnorella tubifera | reverse complement strand
TATAATTGGTGTGATAATAAATCCGCATTATCAATTAAGATAATATCTATAGAGATAATATAATAAGCCGCGTGTTTTATATGAGTGGATGAAGGGTGGGGGGGGGGAGGAGGGATGAGATTGCGAGGGGGGGCTGATTTTTTAAATACAGTTTTATTGCTACAGTAATATTATTATAAATTATATCCCAAAATGTTAACAAAACAACAAAATAAATTATATAATAAAAAGGCTCAATGAATGTAAACTAGAGTAGGAGTTTTAATTGGGATGAAGTTCAGGGGTTAGGGTTAGATTTAAGATAAAAAAAACATAACAGGATGATTCAGCGCATAAAAATACAAAACGAGTTAATTGTTATGTTATAATATGTACATTATAATACAATGTTTTTATTAATTATAAATGACATCGCTTACTTGCAAAATAATTGAACTTATTAACACAAAATAAATTATGGTTTATTACACTGTTATTTAATCGATAGTTATAAATTAAATTCGATATATATCTTTATTTATTCACTAATTAGAAAAAAATGAGCATAAACTATTTGAAATAAATAATGCCAAATGGTGGATTTAAAAATCATCAAACAAAAAATACATCGAGCAGACTATATCACACTATATAACATTACTTATACTATGATTACTCCAACTCTGGCACTTGTTGCACCCTTTAGAGAATACCAATATCACTGCTTAGCCTAGATATAACTTAAACATAAAATACACAAAAATAAGAATTACAGTAGTAGTTATAAAAGTAGAGTTCATCTAAACAACCTTTGAAGATGCAATTGCTACTGTACATAAGATGATGATGATAATGATGACGAAAATGATGATGATGATGCTGATTTAACGTCAGTGAATAATGATGAAGTCTTTTTTTCTTCACGTCATGAAGTTACGTCATAAATCATTTCGTGATTAATCAACGTCAGCGGCTGATTAAAGAAAGAATTGACGGAGCGAGAGAAAGAAGGAAAGGTAGGACACTGATCCTAGTCCTGGGGCTCGTCGAATACCGGTCACTGGACGATTCTAGAAAAAAAATGACAAATTCGCTTCGAGCTAAATATCATGTCGGTACTTTTAATGGATGTGTATTTTTGAAAAGAGTCTCAAATCTCTGTTGTTGTTTAAGTATTATAAAAACTATCATTATCATGTATCATAAAGTATCATTATTGGTATGATAAATATAATACAAAATTGTAACAAAATAAGTAAGAGTATTTACAATTATTGAAATAAATGTAAGAAGTAAGTAAATTTATTTATAGTTCAATATTGGTTGTAGGATGTACGTAATATATTTCATTTGAAATAATAAATGAAAAAAGATTCGATAATCAGTTTTAGTGGCTGACAATTTAGATACAAATAATTTAGTAATTAGGTCACGTTAGTAATTAGGTCAAGTTACCTTGTTGTAATTCAATGACGTGTCTAACTCGACCCAAATCATTTTCAGCAATAAAAGTATAAACCCCTAGATGTTGGGCGGAGACTTTGTTGATTGTCAGAGTCATCAGCGTATCAGAAGCGTTCTAACAAAATGTATCAACGAATCAGAAGCGCTATAACAAAATGTATCAACGAATCAGAAGCGCTATAACAAAATGTATCAACGAATCAGAAGCGCTATAACAAAATATATCAACGAATCAGAAGCGTTATAACAAAGAGTATGAACGAATCAGAAACGTTGTATCAAAGTATATCAACGAATCAGAAGCGTTCTAACAAAGTATATAAACGAATCAGATGCGTTGTAATAAAATGTATCAACGTATCAAAAGCGTTCAAATAATTGACAACACTGTATCATAATTCATTCAATCAAAAGTATTACAAAGATTACAAATTACTCAAAGTTTAAAGTTTAACAAACTTAAAAAATCTTGTTTCAATCATTTGTAGTTCTATTTCTTTATACAATTTTCCTTGTTTTATGTTCCTTTTGCTACAATTTAAAGTGACAAGAAAATATGAATGCTCACCAGCAGTATTTTTGGATTATTTTTCATTTATAACTATTATATCATATCAAATGTATCATACAAAATGTATCAACGAATCAGAAGCGTTATGACAAAGAGTATCAACGAATCAGAAGCGTTGTATCAAAGTATATCAACGAATCAGAATCATAATCAATCATAAATCAATAAATAAATAAATAAATAAGAAGCGCATCAATAAATCATATCAAATAAAAAGGTTTTAAAACTCATATTTTAATTCAACATTTTTTACCAATTCCTGCGCGTGCATCTTGTACTGCATCGTCGCGTTCCCCCTCCTCGCGCTCCTCTTCTCCTCCTTCCCTCCCTCCATCACCCTCTCCTCTCCCCTTTGTTTTCTTTCCACTCTTCCTCTATCTCCTCCCGCTTCATCGTCATCGTCGTCGTCGCGGTCGTCATCGACGTAGTCCCAGTCGTCGGCAGTGTTGTTCCAAATGAACTTGGTGTCGTTGATCAGGGGCTGGGCTCGCACGACGCAGGTGAGGTTGACGGGGAGCTGGTCGTCCAGACGGACCTCCTTGCGACCCTCGCAGAGGAAACGTGGCTTATCTAAAGGATTGGAGGGTAAATAAAATAAAAAACTGGGTACATTTAGAGTTAAATTAAGGATGGATTGTGAAAGGTGAAAGAGTAAAAGAGTAAAAGAGTAAAAGAGTGCAATTTTTGTATTGCATCAGATAGGCGATCATGGATCTTTTTATGGAATCTCAAGTTTTAGATATTTGGTCAAAAGATTTTAATGATGATAGCTTTTTAATAATTCCATAAGTAAAACGTTAGTAGACTAATCGTACAGATAAATTATGTACAGTGCCATAATTTATTTCTAAATCTAAACCTTAATCATTATTATACGCATTAACCTATAATAATTTTTTTCTATAGGTTAAATATAAGCATTAGATAGAAGAGAAAGGTTTGAGCACAGATTAATTAATTAATTAATTGAACACAAATAACGTAGTAATTAACCAACGCAAAGAATAAATATACTAAGCCAGGTTTTATAAATACTAATATAAAGACAATGACTACACGTAGATCTGACAACCGTATGACGTCACTGTCTGAAAGCGTCGTGACGTTACATTAAGTATACGTCATCGACGCGGCGTTTGTTTTAAAGTCTGACAGCCGCGCGACGGTTCTCTTTCTAGTCGCGCGTGTGTGTGCTTATCTTAACGCGCTTCATTTGTTTTCAAAACAGTTTTTTCTCTGCGACGATCTGTCGTTCAACTACATGTCACACGCTGAACTGGTTTAGAAGAACTGCCGTGTTTTATAAATTCAATTGAATTCAGAAAATCAGTGACGTAACTAAAGAGATAGCAGCTACAGACTTGCTGTGAGGCTTGTGATATAGAAGCTATACAGACTTGCTGTGGGGCTCGTAGTAGCAGCTACTACGTTGTTGTGGATCTGCAACGGAAAGGTAGCCCACAGAAAAGCTGTAGAAACTAGCTTGAGGCATCGAAAATGCTATGGGAGGTAGAAAATGGAGTTAAAAAGTGACTGAAAAAAATTGAGGAAATCTGGGGGTATTGACCCTCCCGAATTGCATAATGTATATGAACAATTATTTGCAATATGACAGTGACGGAGTGGGGGCTCATGTTTTGTTTCCATATTCATATTCTATTTAATATGCCTTGGTTAAAACGAGCTTTTTTTAAATTAATTAATCGAGCTCAAATTCATTTTTTTATTCTAATCCTAATTTATAGTTACTAATGAAAGACAATAAGCTGAATGCAAAGTTTGTATTAATTCATCAGATTGTCATTGAAAATACAATTTCGTTAAGACTGTCTTAATTAACAAGAGAATTGCTGTGTGAAAACAATTGCTATTTTATTGAGAAAAACTTCGCCTTTAAAGAATGCTGTTGATTATTGTTAGTGCAAGAAACGAGATTATTTTTTCTTTCACTACGTTTCATTTGTTTTCATTTAATTTAACAGAGGATGAAATTAATTTAAACACATTTATTCACTAACAAGCGAAACGGTTTGCGACATTCGTCTACAGACTTTTAGTATACGAAAATTAAGTTTACAGACATTTGGTCTATCGACATTAGGAGAGAAAGATACATATCGGTGAATCTATAGTCTTGAATGATTTGCAATATTTCATTGACTTAATTATAATAATATATTCTAATAAAAATGTCAACTTATGTTAACTAATATTATAAATGTTAACTAATGAAACGATAAAAAGTAGAAAAATAAAAAAATAAAAAATGCATCATACATCGCGACAGCCTGATGTTTATCTGGCCTTCAGTAATCTCCGGCCTGCCCGCTACCCCGGCTACACAACTAAGCGCCCTATCGTGAAACTTATAGTTTACGCTAAACGCCCTATTTACCAAGTACACCCTATAGTACAAAGCCTGTAGCCCGCGTGGCCCGTCGCCCCGCCGCAGCTGTGACGTCACGCTAAAATAAGGCGTAACGTCTTCGTTGTTGCCTAGCAACACGCGCACAGTGGGCTGCGGGTAGCTACCGTTGACGTCACAGGCTAGTTCTATGAGTTGGTCCTCGACGAATGAGACAGTTTGGCCCTGAGTGTAGACCGTCGATAAAGGGGGATTTGTTTGTGTCATAGACGTCCATAGAATGGAATTAATAGAGACTGAGAAACAAATGAAATAAGATATAATTTGTAAAAGTTGGTTTATAAAACAATAGTTGGTTTGTGTGTTTGATTAAAGGTAACAAGTATGTTATCGGAGAATAAAATTTAAATATTGAGGTAATGTGTCACAAGTACTAGTGCGAATTAATTAACTATGATTTTAATAATTTTATTAACTGTCAATTAAATAATATTAAATAATAACCCAATTATACTATAGATTAACTCAATATTAGAACTATATAGATTAATATAGACTAACTTAATATTAATCAATATAGATTAACTCAATAGATATAGATCAATATAGATTAACTCAATATTAACTTAGTTATTATAACTAAAAATATTAATAAATATAATTAAATTCAGCAGTTGTATTGTAGAATTTAACATTTAACTTAACTTCAACAATGCAATCAGTAATTCAGTAAAATTCAATCGAATTTAATAAATAATAACATTTATTAGAACTATGGGTAGATAACACAATTAATTACAGTTTAATACTACAGTTAATTAATTTTATAATTGTAAATAGTTTACCGAGCACTGTGATTGGTTGAAAAGCCTCAACGTAATAGTCATCTATAGGTATTCTACAACCAATGAAACCAGAGTCCCTCGATTCAACTTCTGTTGCAGAAAATAATAACGTCTTATATAGAAATCAATATAAGATTATATAAATCAATAAGAATATACGTATTATTTATTATTTAACATTAGTTATCCATGTTAATGTTATCCATGTTAACATTAATGAATTAACATGTTATTAATGTTAACTTTAGTTATCCATGTTTATAATAATAAGTTATCTTGATTATTACTGTGTTTTCATTTTTTACGTTATGATAAATTACTGTACAGTCCGAAGATAATTATACAGTATGACACATAAAAAAATTAATTTTTCTATTTTCAAATTTCACTGAAACATTTCAACGATAAATGGCTTATTACATCATCTTGACTATTGTCATTTTATAATAACATCGCATACGAATTTAATCAGAGCAACAATCGAAAGTTGAAACAAATCTGAAAGGATTTGATTGGACAGCGTCTAATGGAGCGACCAAGCCGAATGACTCCTTTAATTTTTCATTTTTGCATCGAAACATCGACTTCGTCTTCGCCTGCATTAGTTTGAGCGATTATTGCGACCTTGAGGTGAAAGAAAGTGAGCTTTTATAATCCACAGTCGAGCTGATGTGACGTTCAGACTGCGAGAGTGTTATTATCAACGATGTCATGAAGAGGATTTGGACTTTTGAGGAAAATGTTGAATGCGAGGATAGGAAATAAGGATAAAATAAAAGAGGTTTTTAATAAAAAAATCGATATGCTATTTGTAGATATTATATGATATGTTGTTTAATGTATATATGTATTGTGGTACCCCGACTAAACGGCCCCGTCAATTCATTCAATAACCTTAACTGGCTCTAAACTTAACCCAAACCCTAGCATTAACCTTTCTTCAATCCTAAACCTAACCCGAATCCTAACTCCAACACTAACCCTCAGAATTAACATTCGGGTCCATTTGTATTGTATATGTATCACACGTAAAGCAAAATATTTTCAAGCCTAAAATATATAATTATAAAAATGATTACAAATATATATATTCTCTTATTTCTATGCTAACTACATAACAAACAATCTTACGCAATTCGAGCTTAAATGGTTATATCACTGAATTTATACAAATTTATGCTGGCAATTTATTGAAACAGTATCATCTATCTGTCTATAGCTAATTTTATTTCTACAGTAAAGTCAATTTTTTCAATGCTGCATTTATTTCCCAGAGGTAATCATTCAGTGTTTCTAATTTCTGCAGCAATATTACACTTCTATTACTAACACCGAGGCTCTTCCCATTTAGCAGTGGCGTAGCCAACGGGCAGGGGAGGAAGGGGGCTACAACCCCCTTCGTTGAAGGTGATAAATATTTTTCAGTGTAAACAGAGTTGAGAAGTTTAAATTCTCTGAATTTGATGATTTAGTAAAACAAGTGTGTGGATTGATTGAGACAAAAATAAGCATAAAAATTTATAAAAAAAAGTCTTGTGCATTTGGTTGATTCAGATCATTACGATTAAGGCTGTCATTTTTCTATATTCTAATTAGCAGTAAATAAGCTTTTCAATTTCAATGAATTTTTGATGTAAGGTAGTACAAAGAAAACTAGCATTTAGCAAATTATGAAACCAACACGACAGTCGACAATGATATGTAATTTCAACAGTCTATAATATGTAATCTCAACAGTTGAAAAGATGAAATAAATTTGAACTCATCACAGAGTTTAACAAATAAATATCATCATTTTATATAACTAATTTATCATAACTTACTATGCAATGCGAATTAATTAATAAATCTAAATTGATAAAATACAAACCAGAAATTTTCAGCGTAAAAATAACATTGAATCGTCCATTTATAAGTTCATAACTTGCGCTGTATCTTCTAGTCGCGCGATATTCAGAGTTGATGTAATTGATCGTCCCTATCTCCACCTCGTTCTCCCCCTCACCCTCCCCCAGACCCGGCGCCGAAGACACGGCGAGGTATTTCTTCACCCAGATGACGATGTAGTCCCTCTCGGTCCGGGTCGTTACCTCGCACGAGGCCGTCAGTGTCTCGCCCTCGTTGCACGTTGAAGAGGAGAGAGTGAGCTTGATAGAGAATAGCGAAGATGATCCTATAATTAAAAAACATAAAATGGATAAAAATTTGATTCAAAGGAACACAGTAAAGTTGAAACTAGTGCACTTGTGGATCTTAAAACTTACATAAACATTGAAAGTGTATTTTCTAGAAATTTAGCATAATTTTATAACATAACAAACAAATAGCATTGACGTAGCAATTCATTGACAATGCATTCGATCATCTAAAACTATTTAAAACCAAAGTATACAATATATATGAAAAATAAATAATGTTATAAGCCTACATAATGTCAGAATTGTTTGATGTGTGATAATTTTCAAACAGCTTCAGAATCAAGTATGTCTAAATATATAAATACACAAGGTGGTAATAAAACAACTGAAAGGGGAAACACAGGTTGACTGACTTACAGCAAAATTAATAATACAGTAATAAATCACCGCAGCATAGAACTCTAATGGAGAATTTAATGACAGTCGTAAAATCAAATGAAGTAAATTTTCAATGTTACGAGATTTATGCTCGCATGCACGCTGAACTATTTAACTCTGTTGCTTCTGAACCACGTGGTTTCCTTTTAGTCTTTTATTCGAAAAGCCGACATCTTTACGACGCGTTAATTCCCACCATGTCGACGCGCATGCGCAAGATTTACGCGCGCGAATTTATCATCGAGAGAGAATTTTATGCGTTGTTGTTGAGCTTTGAATGTGCTCGTATACAATAAGTTATAGTCTCTGGGGAGGCTACTAGTGGTAATTTTGCAAAGTTACTTTGTATTAAATTACAATGATGGATATTGCTAATTATAAGCTACGGCTTAAATTGTAATCTAGTTCGTCGTTTCAAATGTAATTGATGTAATTCAATTAATTAAATTCATATAATTAATCTTAGAGCTATGTCATTAAATAAATTTAATAAGAGGAATAAATTACGATTAATTTCTGCAGCATCTCGAATTTAGCTTATTACAGACTTCAATCACACGGCCACTAAATTATTTATCTTGTTCAAGGGGGCAGCAAGTCTTGAGAATACGGCGACTCACTCGACTAAAATTAGAATTTGGACTCCAAATTTTTAACCTTATATCTTAAACCTAACTTAAATACCCCAGCAAAAGCATAATCTGTTGCTTTTTTAAGATCTAATAAGCTCAAAAATAATCTATAGTCACGTGACTGTTGGGCTTAAAAATCGTCACAGGAATAACCATTGTTATTTTTTTAAATAAAAAGAGGAAAGAAAGTAAAAAGATTGTCCTGGAAATGACAAAGTTCCATTGACTTTTGATGATAGATGACCGAGTCAAATAAAGACGAATGACTCTCTTTCTTTAAACAGAGCTTTTGTGATCACAAATATCGTGCTGGGATTAATCATTTCATCTCAATTCAAAGTATCAAGCATGTTTTTAAAGATCGGAAGATTGTAATTCACAACGCTACAAAAAACAGTAAGGCAATGTTAAATAAATGCGGTCAGATATGAAACACTGGAAACAGAAGGATTTTCATCAGTTCTTAAATTAGTTGATCAACAATGAGACTATTTTAAAAATGAATAAAACGACAACATCAAAGTAAAGAATAATTGTTAGTATTCTAATAACTACCGTACAGTATGATATAACGATAAAATCTAAAAAAACTGAAATTGTAAATGAACTGGATTGAACTTGACCGGTGGCGTATGCAGAATTTTAATTAGCAGCGCTTGGGTGGGGGGTTCTCCAAAAAATGAAGTGATGACCTTTTCAAAAATTTCTTCTCATGCATGTATATGGTCACCGCATATATGCATCCACGCCAAAAATTTCACTACTCCTTATAAAAGAAGGGGATGCCCCTAAATGGACACCTATAACACTGCAGCGTATTGTTTATGCATTTAATGGGGGGAGGGTTGCAACCCCACAACCCTGCCCTTAGCTACAGGCCATCGAACTTGCTGATGATGATGCATGTACAGTGAAATATTGATGCATTGCTTTAATAATATATCGAGCTAAAATATATCTATTATAGTTTCGAAGCAATTTGGTTAAACAAACAGTCATCCATTCAACAATATACAGTATTGAGTCAGATTATACGCAATGACCTTTTTAATTGCATTGTATGCCAACAGGTGGCAGAATAATTCATGTATAACTTTGAAAAAAGAGTTAATTTTATACTTATTTGATCGACGTACTGTAGTGAATGGATCCCAATGGAATCTGAAGGTCGGATATTTAAATCCGAAGACATCATATCTTGACTCAAAATGAGGTAAAAACTTTTAAAATGGCAAAACAGTCAATTCTGCCCTGTTTTCACAGCAGACTATTATTTATACATATGTAAGAATTCTATATTTTATATGCGCTATATTCTCGCTGCATGAAACCGAGAGTATAACGTATAATACGTCATATATGCCCGGTTTCAGGAAGCGCACATTTAGCACATATAATATATAAGATTCCTACATATGTATACATTTGTGAACTTACAAAATCTGGATATCGTGACTTTAATGCTGAATTTCGTTCATTGGTGGATTCTGATGTTAAATTTAAGCTTGGAGGGCGGGGCTATTTTTTCAACAAAACATCTGACGATCATTTTTTTGCTAAATAATCAATTTGCTGCAATGCGTAATCATTGATAGTAAACAGCTTTGTTATATAAGTTATTCCTATATTTTAGCACGTTTTTATCTCTAATTTTATTTTCTGGTCGTTACAATATAATGAGTGGCATGACGCCAAGTGTACGCAGATTTATTTTTGTACTCTTTGCAAATAATATATAGCTTTAATAGTTAATTACAGCTTTATAATTATCACAGTTTTTTAGCAGGCCTAAATATCTAATTATTCTTATTATATCCGTATAGCATCGATGTAAACAAAATGACAAAATACTACAATTTTCATTCGATACCAATCCTCTGTCAATTTTTTGCCAGAAATTCTTTTACTCGGTGAAATGCTATGAATGGAACGTAAAAAAACCAATGCAACTTTTTTGCAGTAGATTGAATATTCGCCAGCAATTCGAGAGATGGGCAGCCACTTGTTACGTTGATAATAAACAGTCAGCTAGTCAGTTGGCAGTCATAGTCAGCTGTTGCATTAGTAATGATGACGTATACTCAGACTGGCTTACTGGCTTCGTCGTCAGCTCATTATTTCATTCGTTCCGTCTTCCCTCGGTCAATGGCTTCAAATGAGAATTAATAGTTTAAATGACAATTAATCATTGTTTTGTGATTTTTAATTTACTTTGCGTTCATGGCGTAATAAAATAGTTTAAATTATTCACTAAATAAACAGAAATAACCGTACACACCTATAAACAAACAAACGCACGCATACGCAACAGGTATAGAAAGCGTGTAATTTAGCACACATAGTTATGCACGCAATTCGTGATGCTATACAGCAGGCTTACTTTTTTGCATTAATAATCATTAATAAGCATGCAGATTCTCGGCTTTATATCACATGATGAGTTCCAGAAGAAATTTGCACGCAAACATTATGTTCATTCATCTCTCCATGGATAAGTTGTTCATTCTCTTTTCTCCTTCCCTCACCTTCCTTTATTTCAACCTCCCTCCTTCCTTAATTTAACTCATTTGTTTTTCATTATCTACTTTCCTGATCATAGTACTTCTGTCAGTTTTAAATTCTTTCACTTAAATTGGTCTAAGTTGATCTAATTATATCACATGTCACTTTTTAACTGTTAAATCAGTTAAATTGTTATCTCAGTTAAATTCACCGAATTGTAGGCTTACATTTAAAACTAATTTTTATAATATCCTAATAATTTTAATAAAATTCTTACACTATCTATGCAATCAGATCCTGAAGACTCAGTTACATACACATTTTTTTTCTCTCATAGTTTCTTTTTCGTTTTCTTTTAATGCAGAATTATTTTTTCGTCCCCAACACTAATTTCTTCTTAAAAAAAGCATTCTTTACAGCCTTTATCCAAATCCTACACTTTCAAAAATTAATGCATTTTATGTTTTCAAAAAGGCATACCAGAAATTACTGTAAATAAGCTTACTGACACGCTATATCTAAGATCTTATACCACACCATCATGCTATTAGAAATAACCTTTTAAATTTCTTTTGCTTTTTATATTTTTATATTTCGTACAAATAAAGATAAATTACAAAGTAAATGAAGTCGCATTATAGTAATAAATGAGTATTTTGCGCAGTCGTATTTTTCCTAAATAAAGAAGAGAAAGTTTACAAAAACAAAGCAATTCGGTCGATCACCCGGCCCCCGAGAGGCTTCGTCGGCGTCCGTACAATCTCATTCTCTCCGCGGTCGGTCGACGGGGGAGTCGGGGACCGACAATTTCCTCGACGAGGGACGAAAAATTACCTGAGCGAGATCCCCGAAGCGCAAAGCAAATAGGCAAACTGTCGGGGCTCGATAATTGCATCGACGCAACAGATGGAGAATATCGAAACTGAGAATAAAAGTGCGAGGCTAATTTTAGTCAGTCATCGTTGTGACAGTAAAAGTTAGTTTTTATAATAGTGCAAGAGAGTAATATAGTAAGTGATGATAAATTAAGATGAGATTAAAGAATTAAAGTTATTATATCAAGGAAAATGTCGTTAAATATAAAAAATTGCGATTTATTTCAGAATATAATACATTTTTATTTATTTTATTTGAAATTTCACACGAGTTAGTTAGGGCTAGGGTTTGGGATAAGACTAAATTTAGACGTTATTGGTTAAGATTTTACTTAAGATTGAAATGTTTTTTGTTCGCATTATGGAAATTCGATAGTAGCAAAGCGGAAGCAGTTGCGGGGCGAAGTTGCAAGTTACTTCGTAACTTGAAAATTAATGTTGTTCGGATGATAGATTGAAATGTTGAAATGGTTTATGCTATCGGGGATTTTGTACTGAAATTCTGTGTAATTTTATTAGAAAAACAGAGTGTTTGTGAAAAACTGAAAATACACAGATTAAGAGTAGTAAAACTTTTAATGATATTGAAAGGGACACGTGTAGTTAAACGGACAGACGGACAGATAGATAGACAGACAGAAAGATAGAAAACAGGCAAACAAGACAAACATGCAAACTGATAGGAAGTTCGCTAAATTAAAATAAAAACAGAGAAACATGTAGAAGGACAAACAAACAGACAGACAAACATACAGACATACAGACATTAAAACAAAAAGTTGTAATAAAATGCAATTATAATAAATATATAAAGACAGACAGACAGATAGACAAACAGATTAATAAATATACGCGTAGATTGCTAGACATACTGACAAGCAAACTGTCAAACACGGAAATCGCCTCACAAATAAACAACAGAATGAAAAACAGCCAGAGACAGTCAGAGAGAAATAATGAAAAGAGATCAAAGCAAAAATTAACGACAGATAACAAGATAGAGTTGAAAGTTTTTTTACATAATCAGACGACAAGCCCAAACTTGTTTTTTAATTAATATAAATGTGAGATAATGTGAGATAATGTGAGATAATGTGAGATAATGTGAGATAATGTGAGATAATGTGAGATAATGTGAGATAATTAAGCCTAATACTGGTATAGACTTCGAAATTCTAATTTCAAAGAAATTTCAGTGAAATAAAATAATAAATTCTGTTTCAATTTGACATAAAAGTTTAATATACTATACATTTTTTGAAATATACTTTTATATACTATAAAATCTATGATATAAAAATCAAATAACAATGAAAACTGGATGTCATTTAATAACTTTATTAAAACGACACATTGAGGTATTTTTTATAAATTAAAGGCTCCACGCAGCAGTCGACTTTCATATTGATTCAGATTCTACAGTACTGGCGCTTAAAATGACCTCATTTCGGCCGCCATATTGCTCTAGAATGAAAGAACTAAGAGCACCATTAATAAATCCCAGCTCGCAGAAAGTCGCTGTGTTCACGAGCTGTTGCGTTTTTAATGACTCGCCTGTCAGTCAGGAAAATCTTTTGTGAATTTTCGGATAAATCTCGAGAATAGTTCAACATAGCCATGAAAAGACTGACAAGACATTGTGCAACTTTGCAGCAAATATGCAATTCAGTGCATTAAATGATGTTGTTCAGAATTTAGTGCACTAAAATGACGTCGTTTATGCGTAAAGTTTAGTGTTATAAAATTACATCATTGAAATACGCTTGTTTAGTGTAAACGGATACTGAGTAAAGTCATTGAAATAAAAGTTGGGTGCAGTTTATATAGTCACTAGTAATTCAGTAACGTATACGTTAATGTGTAAGTATACGTCACTTAGTAAGGTAAGCCTAATAAAATACAATGACGTCATTATATATAAATAAACACACTAAATGACGTGCACAAATCTACGTATATAAAATACGTATTTTAAATTTGCGAATAAAAGTAAAAAACCAATACATTTTTTAAGATAAGTAAAAGTTATCGATTCTAAAATTAACATGAATTAGATTTTTAAACTAGTAAAAATGAATAAATTGTAATTTAGATCTTTAAAAACAATATAAGATAACAGATTTTTTCCATCGTTATGTTCTACTAGAAAAGTGTCCACGTTAACCATTGGACGTTAACCATTGGATGAACATTTATTATGTCCACTGTTTTTCACAAAATTTACAATTTTTTTCATTCTTATTATAAAACAGAAGCACACGTCTGAGAAAGTATTGTATTCTATTCGGTCAAAATTTCATCGATCTATCAAAGGAAGCGAGCATAAAAGCATCAACAAGCTGACAGCACGTTCAGGCTGATCCAGTTCATTTTGTTCAAATCCGTTTAGGCATTTCGTTGATAAAGCAAATATCTGTTCAATGTATAAAGTTTTTGTCGAATATTTCATTTTTTAGTACGAAAATCGAAATGTAAAAAAGAATATAAACGATGATATAGAAGAAATATAGAGGAAGAAAGGGATGGAGAGAGAGGAGAGAGAGAAGAGAGAGAGAGAGAGAGAGACAGAGACAGAGACAGAGAGTGAGAGACAGAGAGACAGAAAAAGAGAGAGATTTTGAGAGTGCGGCAATTGAGAAGGCGCTAGAATAACACTTCCTATATCCTCGACTGTAGTTGAGACAACATTATTTGTGTAGAGAAATAATATTGAGTCTCTCTACACGTGTAGGAGAGTATTAAGTGGCAACACGCTTCTAGACGCTTGTCTAGAAGCGTGTTCGAGATTGCAATAGTGTTTTATATGAATTTATGTTCATATATTATATTATAATCAATGCGTATTTTTCGCGGTCACATATTACTGTATAATGCGGTAAGCAAATAGCGAATCTGCGAACAAAATGAAGTTATTGTAACGTATTGTACGTTTTTTAAGCGACTAAAACATATATCAAAAATAGCAACTAATATCGATATTATTCTTATACGCCTAATATAAGTAAAAACGACAGTATGTAGAAATTTATAAACATTATATAAATATTATATATAGTAACAATATACTATATATTATATATGTAACGATATAATATATATAGTTATATATATTATATCGTATTACTATTGCAGTAGGTACACTGTCTAAAAATAGATATATATTTTTTCGCATAAGAGACATTCATTTGCTGCAGAGTCTGATGTGTATTCAGCTAAATTATTTAATTTATTAATTAATACAGGTATTGTAGTGCACTCAAAAGTATTAGACAGCAGCTGGATTATAATAAGCTACCGACTGCTGCTATAAACAAATATCAGAGGGATAATTAAAATAGATCGTTTTTGCGTTTTATTCAAGAAATAAATCTCAATACTATAATTGTTAGTATATATATCCCTATAATTTAATTACGTAATAATAAAAAATTGCTTAACTAATTAAAACCGATTCAATTTATTGAGAAATTGTATTACATTGACCATTAATAGTTATTATTTATAACTTATTTCAGAATTTTCATTTTAATGTTACAATGAAAAACTGAAATTACCAATACACTATATTAAACATAAAAATACACTCCATTCACACGGTGGGGGAGGGGGGTACCTAGGGTGGGTGTAACCAAATCATACCCCCTCGACTTTAAAGTTATGTTTTAATTCTTTTTTATATAAAAAAATTACTTATGTTGGCTGTATGCTCACATATTTTCCTTAAGTTAATTTTAATTTATCAAAAAATAATATAAGTTTAACGTCATTGATTCCCAAATTATTTAACGAACTCTCAGACGTAGCTGTCGATTTAAGCGTCTTACTAAAGGGTGCAGCAAGAGTAAGAATTCAAGAGAATCGAACGTGGATTTTTCTCCTCCGAGTCCAGTGCTGTGTACCGTTTGACAAACGAACTTTATAATAACATTGTGAGGATGTTACTGCGACAAGTTATAGTTTAAAAAGTTAGGTTACGTTTATCGTCTTGGATTACCGTATTATAACGATGTCTCAGACGTAGATGTCAATTTAAGCACCTTACTAAAGGGTGAAGCTAGTTAGAGAAATAGTGAGCGTTCTGGGATTCGAACCTGGACCTGCCTCTTGCGAGTCCAGTGCTCTAACCACTTCTATAATAAGCCTTGACACGTAAAGATATACAGTATTCTATACAATATGTTTGTCTTTATATACATCATGTATATCTGTATCTTTTGCTCACATTGCTAGCTTTAAGCGCTGCAACACTGCACTTAATTAACATCATTGTAAAGTAAAGCAACACAAGATGCAGCAATTCTCAGTTCAGTAATTCTATACAAGAAATAAATTAGAAGCATAGACCACTGGCGAAAAAAGAGACTTGAAAACAGATCGAAACTTAAATGCGTCAGACTATTTAAGTGCATTTTCTTTCAAAGCGTGTAAAGATTATAATACCAAACATGTATGAATCCTTCTATTATAAAGTTTTATATTTTTTGTATCTCAGATAATACTGTTTCTAAAATACTGTTGCGTTTCCAAAATTGTACAAGTTAAGAAATAATTATATTTAACTTTTAATTAATTTCTGACATGCTCGCGCCACTTTTTTTTAAGGGGGTGAGTTGGCTAAATAATCTCTCTCTCTCGTTTCCATCTTTCTCCGCCTATCTCCGTTCTTATCTTCTTTGTCTCTAACACAAGCAAACAGACAACTAAGCAGAGAGACCGGAAGTTGACGCGAATTGCTGAAAGCATTCTTCATTCAGGCGTTTATCACGATCCTACCAATACAATCAGAATTTTTTTTATTTTTTTATCTTTTCTCAAATCAACCAATATCTTGCAGCGTCTTCGACTACAGTTCTGCGACACTGCAGAGACGGCGACGCGATGCACCTGGCGCCGAGAGATGTCTAGGTCGGCGCCGCAGTCATCAACGTCACTCAGTCTTTAACAATGCAGTCATAAAGCAATCGCGCATGAAGGAATGGAAGGGGTACTTGCCCTCGATTTCTAATAATTAAATATATTCTGATTCGTAAAGTTTGAGTTTGGAAAAAGGAAGGGTTATAGAAATGTTTAAATTATTTATTTTTGTTTGATTTCTCGAAATTTCAGAAAATGCTCAAAAATTCTGAAATATTTTCTTTGCAAATTTTCGGAAATGCAGTTATGTTGGAGAATAGATTGTATAGTGTATACTACGCTTAACAGTTCAGGAAATAATAATATTATATTTGTAAATATATGCAATTAATACAATATATGTAAATATATGCAAATTTTCTGTTTAAAATATGTTACTAAAAACTTATCGTAGCAAAATTTCTACATTTTATCGAAGCACAGAATATACTGCTAATAAAATGATGACTAATGGACATGAAATGTATATACATTTTCGAAATAATGTACAAATAGTATCAAAAAATCTAGGAAAAAACTTAAAAATAAAAATAGGTAAAATAAGATGCTTTTTCACGAAATTTCTGGAAAAAATTTAATTCAGAAACAGTTTCTAGATAACCCGATGATATTTTGAAAAAAAATATTCATTAAAGTTTGTGTTTTCATAAAAAAGGAACTGATAGATTTTATGAACAAATTCTAATTACAATTCTAATTGGAAACTGTAAAATAAAAACTCTACTGCTCGCTGCTTTTTGTCAATTATAACTTACATTAAAGTGCCGATACACTACGAGATTTTGAAAAAATTCATTTCCGAAAGTTTATTTTTCAAACGATCGACGATACACTATTATAGAATACAGCCTGAAACTTTCGCAAATAACATTTCGATTAATATGCAGCAAAGCGTACAGGATTTATCGAAAAACTGTCTTAATAATTGTCACAGAAAACCTTACGACCCTTTTCTTTTTAATTTTAATAAGCTCATGAAATTTCTAATTTCAAATTTCATAGAATCCTACCTTTCAAATATAAATTCATGATATTTCATAAATACTTGACGTTTCAGTAATAACCTACATCTTTAATCATGAACTCTTAAATATCTTTGTTTTAGCCCAATTAAAGCGAATAAGGTGGGACGGGGGGTCGTTTCTTAAGCCTACACGTTTAATCTCAATTATAGGTGGAAAGACAAAATAATAATAACACTAATAATACTATTTCTCTCTTAAATGCTGATACTGGTAATATCAATATCAATATCATACTATATTCTTATATTTACTATATTATATTTACTATAATACTATATTTATTGCCTAAATACTGATACTATTTCTTTCATCTCTCTCTTGTTTAGTTTGATGATATTTTGCGGTGTAGAAAATAGTTCAAAACACTGACAACAACCAGACTAGCTTTTACTGTGTACAATGTTGACATAAAAGAATCACTAGGTAAGACACATATAGACAGAAATAAAGATAAAAAGAAGAAGAATAAAAGAAGAGGATGGATATTGGCGAGCCGGCCAGACCGGGTTTTACTCGGCGTCAATGAAAAATCAATAGCCTCCTCGCACATTGCTCCGATATATGGATGAGAAAAATAATATTATGATCCAACTTGTGTGCAATTCTGCAACGCTCTCCCAAAAAATGCATCGGTTTTAATAACGAATAAGAACAATTTGTTATTAAAATAAAAAATAGAACGCTAAATACGATGTAAAACAGATATTTGTAGGTTAGGATTAGGGTTAGAACTAAATGAGAAACGATGAATCTGACTAGATTTCTTGCATTAAAGAGTATACTGCATAAAACTGGCTTATTTCTAACTAAGCAGCTAATATTTCTTTCAAAATAGTTCCTTCAAATGTGTTAAGAGTTAGGAATTACAGATAACGGTAAAGTTAACGCTAATCCTAACTCTAATTCCATCTCATAAATTTCAAGTACAAGTTATAGCACATATTTTTAGAAGCGCTACATTTAAAAATTGCACGAATTTATTTACGGAATGGCGATATGAATTCGAGTGGATCGTGTAGTGTTACGCACACACGTTAATAGGCTGCATAGGATGCGAACAGAAGGAGAGAACGGGGAGGGGGAAGGGAAGGGGGATGGAGGGGGAGAGCAACAGAGACGCCCTTATTGTAACCCTAATCTAATTCATTGTCATTACAACGCATTCAGGGACTCAGCGCCAATGTGTTGTGATATCGGTAAATTACAAATATAACCCTGAATGCTATTAATCAAGATTCAACAAATTTAAGATAAATGAAAAATTATCGAAAAGATATTTGAAATATTGTACAAATAATAATTTCTGTAATCAAATGGAATGGATTAAATTAGCTTATGTTTTAGTAATTGAAAATTAAGACGAATGATTTGAAAGTTTAAAATCTACGGTATAAAGCTTATTTAAATAAAAGGTGAAGTTTTTTTGGGATTGTTTATAACAAATATTTCATGAAACAAGAAATACTGATGAGATAAATCAAAAGTAAACAATTTAAAAGTAGCAATTTAGAATAACATGACAATAAAGTTATTGCAGAAAATCTTCGATTTAGCAAACTATATATACTGAATCGAATAGAGGCTCAGTGCAAAATAAATTTTCTGCGGATCTATTTAGGAGTTAGTTAATATTTCACACCGGAAGTCATCTCACGGACTAAAACCCCTGCCGGAAGTTTGACTTTTACTCCCTTTCTCTTTCTAAATGAGATATTTACTGCTAGCTGGCAGTAAATAAACAAATAAATTTTCTGTTCGCCGAAAGTCAAATTAAATCTGGCAAATAAAATTCATTAACAGGGACACCAAGAGATGTAGGATGGAAAATCACGAATATTGAAAAGGGGTCTATGGGGGAGGAGGGGGGGTGGGGTCAATATGTCAATGGGGAAAGAAATTTAGCACATAAATACTTTGCACATTATTTTGCATAGGTAAAACTATAGGAGAAAAAATGTAGTGCAGTAATTAGATATATTATATATTGATTATATATATTGATCTTTTATTAGTTTTTATAGGAAACTTTAGACTAAATGTTTTTAACTATGCGTCAAATGAAACATGAATTGATTCATATAAACGAGATAAGTATTTAATTCGAAAGACATAAACACACGGGAGTCATTTTTCATCGCTGATAAAAATATATATTTGTGTAAATTATACAAACGACACACGAAGGATTTCTGATACGAACGCTTATAATACAGACTGAATCGTTCAACCAAACTTTACTATCAGTTTTAAATTATCTTCGTTTCACGCTTCGAAAAACCAGATTCCGTTCCGATTCGATCACCAACAGTAGAAAAATATTTATTTTTCGCAATTTCAATTTTCGTAGCTGTTAAAAATGAGTAATTACAGTCCGGAATGACCGGCCAGTAGGCGCAATCAATCAGAGAGGTTGCATTGCGGAGAGTAATAACTGTGGCATTATAAGAGTCCTAAATGGTTATTAACCTCTTGAAACATGCAGTATGCAGCAGTTTTATAGGATTCTATTATTAGTCCTAATGTCATGTAGTGTCAAAATAGTTGAGAAAGAGTTTTTACAATTGAAGATACTTTTATTGCTTCAATGGTGTGCAGTGGCGTAACTATCTGACCACAGGCCCCACAGCAAGTTTTTGTACGCGGGCTCATTAAATTATTGCCAATTGATAGCTTAATAAGTCAAAAGTAACATGTCGTTTGAATTTCAATTTCAAATTTCGGAATTTTTCTTCCAAGAAAATATAAGTTTTGACAGACATGACCTTTTTTCTCTATTTTTTAGCAGACTTTCACTTTTATGGCAGACTTTAACACATAAACTTACTTACAAATACAAGTAAATAGTCTCCTTGATAATTGGTTACAAAGATTTCTTTTTTTGGGTCGGCCCGGGCCCCTCAGCATTGCTGTAGCTGTTACCACGGTAGTTACCATAGTGTGAGTATCACAGTAGTAATTAAATCAATATCCATTCCTTTTTTCTATCCTAGTTTGAATTTACTTCTTTCCGAATAAATATTTACTTCTAGATTTGGCATTTATAACCGCCAGAATACACAGGATAACTGAACTTAATGTTACATGTTTGATCCTCTTTTAACTAATCCATTATGTACAAAGTATATGGTATCAATAACAGCAATATATTCATCAAGGATGTCCCTCAGAAAAATGAGTCTCATAAAAATTTGCAGTGAAGTCAAAACGAGATCTATAAATTAATAAGCGTCTCTTAAATTCACTTAAATATCTAAAATGTGAAACATAAGTTTCATTCCACGATACATAAGACCCTAATGTAAACTTTCTGTTTTGATAAGCGTGATACGAATCATCTAAACGTCAGTGAATTTAACCTGGGGGAATTTTTACCGAGATATTAAAACAGATTTAATAGATTGCACGCGTGGTGCATTTGTTCGAGATAAAATCAACAAACAAGAAATCAACGTGGACAAGCCAAGCGTTGATTGATTAGATTTTCTTCTATCAAGAAGAAATCTGAAATAAGACACCGGTCAGATATTCTACCTTTATCGCCGCCAGGTGGTTGAATCCTATTATAAGAAAAAATAGAAGATTCAGCGTTTCTATTAAATAGTTAAATTAGTTGGTTGTAATAATATGTATTCATTAAGTTCACATTTCTGTACATTTGACACAGAATTGAAGACAAGATATTTTATTTGTTTATATCGTGTATGAATTTACAGTGTAAATGAATAAATAACAAAATTCAAATTTAAAAGTATATACAAAGTAGCCTATATACTTATTGACGAAAAAGCCATGAAGAAGTGCAAAATTAGCAACGTTTTTGTAGAAGTATTGCGGCGAAATAAAGTTACTTCAGCAACCTGCACTGTCTAGAAACACCAGGACTCAAACCCACAACTCATTGATTAACTGTCCAACTACTCCTGTCACTACGCGACAAGGTTTCATCAGCTTATTACAAGAAATTAAGGGATATTATTATCCTTGATATGACGTAGAAACACTGAGTAAAGAGTGAACACCAAGTTATTGAGTGGCCGGTCAAAATGTCGCGGACAAAATGTCGCGGATAAAATGTCGTGAACAAAATGTCGTGGACAAAATGTCGTGGACAAAATGTCGCTTGAAAATGTTTAAATATAGGGTAGGGTTAGGGTTAAAGGTTAGGGTTAGGCTACGACATTTTGTCCACGACATTTTGTACGCGACATTTTGTCCGGCGCTATTTTGTCCTAGAACCGGTTATTCGGATTAGGGAACTGACCGGCTTGACTGGCAGCTAGTTGATTGAAGGAGGGAGGGAGGAAGGGAGGAAGGGAAGAAGGGAGGAAAGGGAGGAGGAAGGGGGGGGGGACGGAGAAAAGGAGGAGGAATCCTCGGAGAAATCATTCATTGGAGGAGTTAACCTCGATGACCTCGTGTTCAATGTTTGTAAACAATGTCAGACAAGGTAAAGTAATCAGTAAAAGGTTCTGCTTGTTTAATCAATTGATACGTTGCACCTTTTATCATATGGAAATATAATGTAGTTTGAGGAAAATTTAATGTCTGATATTTGTTCATATTAATTTGATATAAAGTAATCGTATTTGAGATCTCTTAGAACTAAGTATATTTACTTTAATTTTTATTGCTTGAATATAATGCGTGTGATATAATTAGAAAACTCAAATCATGAAATTGAATGTATAATATATAAAATATTATAGCACTACTGAAAGTAGAGAAGATGTAGTATTGGAAATTATTGCGATATCTAATATTTGAAATATAATCACATAACGATTCATTTAAACAATTAATTACATTATTACAATCGCAGTAGGAGGGAAGTTAAAATATATTTTGATATAAAATTACGATCGTGATAATAATAACGAAAAAGACAGCTATCGATCTGGCTTGCAGTAGTGTAATCAACCAGTTGCTTCACCAGGCAAACAGTGTGTCGTAAAAGCATTCTCTTAGGCCTATATATTTGTTCAACAAATAATTTCTGTAGCATGATTATTTGCTTACAGTTAGCTTAGTTTTTTTGCGTATAGTTGCTTATAGTTAGGACTACAAATGCAAGCCAGTGGGGACCACTGCAAACCACTAGATAACCGCGTTACCTAGTTTAATAGTTTAATTTTCAAATACAAGTAACACCTCAAATAATAATAATTTTCAATAAATAAAACTGATACACATCAGATAAGATTTCAGCAACTGAAATAATACAATTAATTCGATAAACAATATAGATGACAATTAGAATTATTAACTGATACTTAATATTAATAATTAATTACTTAACTTAATTAAATGAATATTAATTAACTTACTAATTGTTACACTTGCTGCCAGGGCCGCTGAGAGGCAAATTGGGCCCTGGGGTTGTAAATGTAGTCCGCCCCCCCCCTCCCCGCAAAGTATGTCCCTGCATTATTGCCATTCCACAGACAATTTGACAAACAAGTTAGAATTATTTTCAATCATTATTTTTCGCAATTACTTTCATTAAATGAATTATTAAAGTGTAATAAACTAAATATGCATAATACGTTAAAAGTTCACAGTTCATTTCAGTCTTCACGGATCACTTTAGAAAAGCTTTACGCGCTCTTTGTAGAGCAAATGTTTCCATTACTTTAGCAAAGCTTACTTCCCTTGCCAACTCACTCTCAATACTCAATGTTCTCAAGACTGCCAGTCTGCACTGGAGCATTGTGCTACGCTGGAAGTTTAATTTTAAAGTTTAAATTGGAAATTTAATTTTTATACAACTTTTATGCCTAGGAATAAGACATTAAAAAATACAGCAAAAGCAAAAGCAAAATACAGCAAAAAATACAGCAAGAGTAAAAAAACGGTAAGATTTTTTTTTTAATTTGCCACCGCCGGGCCCCCACAACTCACCGGGCCCCAGGGTTGCAACCCCGGCAACCTCGCCCTCTCGTCACGGCTGCTTGCTGCATAGTATATAAGAGTTTATGTCGGGTATTTTTGATTTCAATTTTGAAATAAAACTGATGAAAATAGCGTGTTCTAGTTTTTACTTTCAGTAATTGAATAGAATTGATTTACAAGCCTAACTATTGCCATTCCTGTTAAGCTAATCTGTTCTTTGTTTATCAACGTGATCAATAAATGTATCGTCACTACAAATATTATTTCAATTAGCATCCACTAGTATATCATATTTCAGTGTATACACAGATCTGATTTATACATCAACGTGGAAACAACGCAACTGTTTTTATCAACGTGAAAATTCGCATAAAATGTTTTTAAACTTCAACAGAACATTTTTCTATGAGATAAAGTATTAAACAAACTTTTCTCGAAAATAGAACATTTTTGAATGACATACGGTATATAGAAACTTTTCTCGAGAATTTTAGCAACGGATAAAATAAGATTAGATCAACTTAAGTCTTCGCTCGCATCCTAATTTCTTTCTAATTTTAAGATTCTTCTGGTGGACCATTGAAAGGACTGGGACTATCTAATCTACCGACATCAGTTAATAAATAATAGACCAGTCAGCTCGTGAAGAAAGAGTCTATCGTGAACGGAATAAATTATATGAAAATAAATGAGTCCGCAGATCTTGCTTGCAGATTAACTTTCGACCGAGAACGATAAAGGGGGGGAGAAAGAGAGAGAGAGAGAGAGAGAGAGAGAGAGAGAGAGAGAGAGAGAGAGAGAGAGAGAGAGAGAGAAGACTGGTAGCAAGATTCAGTGGGATGAATGTTATCTGATCTTAGATAACATTCATCCCACATAGACAATAAACTATATAGTTTTATAGTTTACTGTCTTATAATGGCTTCTTTGATTCAGGCATTATTTCAGTAAAGCTATTACCAAGTCGACTTATTATATAGTAAATCAAATTAAGTACTAAAACAAAGGAAAGTAAAAATTAACAATTTACTACGAGATTTCAAAGCGAGAATTATTAAGAATTCTCTATAATTTCGTGATATATACTTAATTAAGTAGCAGAACGCATACTAATAAACAAAGTCAATTATGTGTGATTTTATTTAAATCTACATTTTTCAACGACCACGCGATATTATGTATAAATTTCGTGATAAAGATTTTTCGATCTAAATAATACGTTACATTAGACCTCTTGATCTTGAAGGAGACGTTTAATTGGCAATCTTTTTCGGAGCACGTAAAATTCCCTCGCCAGTGGTGTCCCCAACAAATGTAAATATGGGGGCATACAAACATTTAAAAGTCATTTAAGTTGGTATAAAATCTGTACATTACTTTAAACTCAGCTAAAGAATTTATACACAGTGTAAGTTTTTTATATATTTATTTACAGTGTATACTATAGGAAATAATGTTTATTTTATAATTTTAAAAACAACTAGCGAATTTATAAATAACAAATGTTTAGAAACTGTCCAAAAAACAAGTAAAAGTTTCAGGTTTGTAACCATTTCATTGAATTAATATGTATATAAAACTGTATTTAAAGACATTTTACAAATGCCTCAACAAAGGGTCAAAATGTTTAACTTTCTTCATAATAATTATTTACATACGAGCAAATAGAAAAAAATAGTGGTACAATCAAAGTGCCCTCCTAATAATGTTACCCCTCTACATTTTCTTCACTCGCAATAAACGCTTCTATTCTCCATCCATCGCTATTCAATTCTCATTAAAATCCCAGTCACGACGAGCGATTCAAAGCAAATATAATTAGGATTAATGCTACGTAGAATAATACCATCTTCATCTGTCTGTAAATTGAGATCTCAACTGTTTGCAAACATCCTTCTAGTACATCTATTTCACGTAAGGCGGGGGGGGGGAGGGAGAGGAAAGCAAGGGTGGGGAAATAATTCAATATAGATGAGTTGATTCAAAAGAGAAATTTCCTGTGTCGAATAATTGACGTCTTTGTATTCAAAGCGTGAAGAGCATTTTTGGTGAAAATGATACTGCCTTGAATATAGAATTTTTCCTAATTATCCGCTATTGTCAGTCAACTTTGATGAAATAAATGAAAATGTTTCTTTAATCATGATGCTTTTTTTTGAAGTAAAGCCAGCATGTTGTACATATAGCAGTATGGTAGCATGGCATATTAGTATTCAGTTAGCATAGTACATAATTGTCTATATTAGCATTATATTTTAAATACCTTGGCATTAGACCAAAAATTATGCATTAGAATTTTATCTTTTTAATTTAAATTTAAATTTTTAATTGAATTTTATTTTTTTAATTTTTCATTAGAATTAGAACCTTATGCATTAGAATATTAAATTAAAGTATTTAGTTGAGTAAGATTAACGAATTTGAATAGATTTTGTTTTCACTATTTCATTAAATATAAATATAGTTGAAATATATTCAATTATTTTCTTTAATTATGTATTCAACTTTTTAAAAACGAGTAGATATTATTATAACTTAACAAATAATAAAAATATATACTTAAAGTGTACACTTAACAACTTTAACATTATATTCTAAGTACAATCGTACTGTATCGAAAACGAGTTACATTCATCAATTTGAAATAACATCTTTTTCGTATTCGCGGCACGATAGAAGGATCTATAATGTTTCTATTGCATTAACAAAAGCTAAGTAGATAATCGCTCAATATATCAGCAAAGCAATCTTGTACATGCTCAATATTTATTGATAATATGCTTATTGCTTCTATTCACATTATTCTTCTATCAACATTGCTTAGGATATGATAATTACCGAACGTGTATGTCGATTATGCATATACATGTTCTGGATATCATCCAGAATAGCGGATTGTATCACACCTAGTAAAACGGGTGCACAAAATGAATGAGATAATTTTTATTAAATCTTCACAAAATATGTTCGATTAAATACCAGATTACACAAAAAGCCTAATTTTTATTAATAACTGATTGTTAGCCACATTTTCACGGCAAATATTAGTGACTCATT
>JAQIXG010000863.1:0-26694 GCA_034700105.1 Oconnorella tubifera | reverse complement strand
TTAAAAACATCGCTAAACGTAATATTACGGCCATCACAGTGAGTGGATTGGACTGGATAATAGAAAACGTAATATTATGTTTCGCACATTGGCGGAAAATATCAATCAAACGTAATATTACGTGCCACATGGGAATATTACGTGCCACAAGGGGTTAATTAAATTACTTCAGGTTCATATAAAGTACAAAACCTTCTATAAACACAGATCCGACAATAAATCAATATAAGCTCAAAATTACCTTACAAGAATGCGTAACACAAAAAAATTGCTGATAAAAATATTAGACTCACCACTCCTTTAAGTACGGTATCAGTATTAGAATCACCAACAGGATAAACAACTCCAGGACAGTCGATAAGAAATATCCTTCTCATCAATGTTATGTATTGCCAAACCTGTAAGCATTATAACAATCGCATCACATTTCATTGAATAATCAAATGTTGAGTACAATGTTTAAATAATAACTAAAACATGATATATTATAAACATATATACAATTGTTCAGATTCCAAAAATAAATCAAATAATTATTCGAACAATCTATGTCTCGATCAATCAATTATTCAATTTACCGCAAGTCAACAATTAAAACATTTATAAATAAAGTAATAAAAACGTTTATATACAGAAGCAATATAAAAAAACAATGAAAATGTAAAAATGCAAAAAAAATGTAACGGTTAAGAACTAAGCATAATATTCATCTAACATAGAAAACTGCTATTTAAACAAGAAGTGACCTTGGTCTCTCCAGCAATAGGAGCAACTTTGCAGACTTTCTTTGCCCTCAAAGTATTGATCACTGAACTCTTGCCAACATTCGGATACCCAATAAATCCGACACTTATTTGCTTCTTGTCACTATGTAACTGATAACATAACAAATATTAACAAATATATTACTTTCGTTAAATTCACAATACTAGCAACATGTTTACATAAAGTGCATCGCATGAAAATTTTTTTTAGCATTACGCTTCATCAATGCTAGTAAAATTGTTTCATTAAGTCATAAGACATTACTTAAGAGAATATCTACATTTTATCAACTTTGATACATTCATATCTCTCTTACTTTCCTGTAAAAAATAAACAGTTGATTGGTATAACCAAAGAAGTTTATCAAAAAATTACTCAAAAAAAGTTACATTTTTCCGAAAATCACTAAATCTATAATAATAAAATAAAATTAAGAAAATTTACAATTATAATAACCGAAAAGAAGAGAGTAATAATATTTGTGACAACCGACCCGTGAAAACTGCCGAAGAAGATTAATAAGAGCGCCGCGTCCGAATGGATTCTTAACGCTTGCATGGAAGGCCATAGTAGGATATTCCGATGATAAAATAGCCACCCACTTTTGCTAAAATAAAACAACAGGAACAAAACAATCTGACATATCTTTTGAGAATGTTTATATTTTTCTCAATATTGAATTAATTGTAAAGAACTAAAGCTAAATAAATCTTTCCCTCTGCATCAAATATACTGATACAAGATATGCCACCTTGCATCAAAGATTCCAACTCAAACCAAAGTAAATATTGTTTAAATTTATTCAAAATTTAAAGTAAATGAACCTCTAGAAATATTGCAAGCAATTTTATGCAAAAAAAATAAAACAACATATTCTTTTCGCAACACTGAAAAATTGTATAAAACCATCGTTACATATAAAATTTATTTGTAGAACATACCGTAACCCAGGTAGGCACCAAGTCACATTTATTGATAATAAAGACGAGTTGCTTGTGTGACTTTTCTCTCTTGATGTAATCTTCTATGTGTTTAGATCTTGTTCCTAAAGGATCTCTCGCATCAAGAACTTGAGCAACAACATCAGCTGAATCTATTACCTAACAAAATATCACAAGTAGAAACAGTTCATTCAATAATGACAAAAATACTGCGTTTAAAGATTCGATTCATCAGACAAATGATCAAAAAAATATATTACTTGTATCTTAAATCACTGTATGAAATATTAAACTATAACAATTATAATTTCAGGTGGTGAAACACGTAAAGATTCTCTTAGCATGTGGAGAAGTTTTACGATTTATTATATCAAACAATGCAAATTCTAATACAATGACGAAACAAATAAATTCTCAATTTAAAGAAATACTTTTGTACACTTTGCAGGTTTTAACTCAAAACTAACACTAGTTTTAAATCTTAGTTCAGTAGCCTTCCTACATGTAACAAACCTTTCACCACCTGCTTAACTCTACAACTACCACCACTAGACTACACAATCTCTATCCTCTCACTTCACAAACACACAATAATAAAAGTTGAATTGATTTGATAGTAGTGAATTTTTACTTTAAGCGTAATAGAATATACAGCATTAATTCTATCCCTTGGTCAATTGCAAGAAACTAAAACACATTTCTACGTTACATTCGGTGCTAGATCGCACCTTTCAACTACTTTGCTTGTTCACAATGTAATAGTAAAACCAAGCTCTTCACTATAACTCGCCATTAGACTGAGTTTACATACCTTGTAGAGCTCATTCCAGACTCTTTTGGATTGTCCGGCTCTAAAAATCATCTCAGACGCTTCAACGGTAAAACCAGGATCTTCAGTAACACGATCCGTGTCCTTACTTTCTTCATATTTACTTGCCTTCACTTCAGCATGGCTCAACAGCTCCTACATTGAAAGGAAACAAATAGATCTAATGTATTGGCAAATATCAACTTTTGACTATGAAGAAAAATAACAGAGAGTCTGATTCTATATTAATTTGGGTTAAATAATATGAAGAGATTTTATAATACTTTCGCTTTCACCAGAATGAATCAAACTTGATGTCTACGATTTTAGAACCAACTCGATTCCCAAAATTGCAATTTGTAAGATTAAAGTTTTTAGTCTGTTTTACTTTCATTTAAATTTAAGTCAACCTTGCAAAAAATTAATTTAAAACATCTCGACATTTTATAATTACTAATCAAGCAAAAACAACTTCAAGTATATAATTAACATAAATAAAAAATAATAATATAATCTAAATATTGACTATAAAAAGACTTTGCATAGACAAAATAAATCATTTTATATATATAAAAATTCAGATTATACAATAAAAACTCACTTCCATATCTGACGCAATAATCTGAGGACGTTTTCTTTGAGCTTTCTTTCCAAATGTTGACGCAAAGCTTTGAGTGTCCAATATATGAACACGCTTATTCTACAAATAAATATATATAAATGCATAATTTAAATTTAATAAATAGAAATTTATCCTCTATTCATTTTAAATTAAAAGAACAGATGATGTCAAATGTTAATAGATGATCAATAGTCAATAATAGATGTTAATAGATGGTCTTTGCTTATCAATAATAATCTAGCTTATTACATGCAGCATTGTACACAGAACCCTTCACATCAATGAACCAATAATATAAAAATATAAAAATAAGCAAACGAGCAAAAACACCTAAAACAATGAACTCAAAGTGCAATTGAGACATAATTTCTGATTGTTAACAAGAAAATAACTCAAAAACTTAACATTTTCATACACTGAAACTACAGTATAAAACTAAACAATCTAGACAAAATAACTTGACAAAAGATTCAAAATATTCTTTAAATTACTAAATGAAATAAAAGAAATGTAAAAACCTTGCTAGTTTCATTGAGAAGAGTAATCGGCAGTTTAGTCTGTTTCATCACAAGCTTATACGGATCATTCTTAACCTGTGTCATTGCCTCTTGAAACTTCTGCAATGCATTCTGGGTGATGACTCGTGTGTTCCCTGAAACATCCAAAAGATTGTTTCTTTATTAACGGCACATTGGCACAAAAATATATAAAAAACTGAACACAGCAATAGTAACTCGTTCAATTTAAACTGCATCAATTTTTCATATTTATAATAAACACAATAACAAAACACAACACAATAAATTTATACTAGAGATTTACAAATAAATTCATAATATTTACAAAAACTAACACATATTATAAAACTAACAGAAGAATATAATTTTGATACAGAAACTATTCAACAACGTTAGTAATTAACATATATCAATACAATTCAATATTGAATGAGCTTCATTAAATATTGAATCAAGTTCATCTTGAAAATACATTACCAGAACACAATAACAAATTGCAAGCTATTTATCTTGTCTCGAATTTATCCCAATCACTGATTATCATAACATTGTGTTTTTATCACTCATAAACTTGTATTTATCCTAGAAATATATATATATATATATTTAAAACACAATATTGTAATGTATATATAGAAATTTGTGTTTATCAAACTTACCAAACCAGCGTCGATTGGGTTCCACGCGGGCCATGGTGCCTGAAGGGGCCCATGACTGGAGGGGAGCTGGCTTTATTATCTTACCCACGCGATTTCTATAAAAAAATTGAAAATAAGAAATATCATTTTAGATAAATAATTGAACATTTATTATACAATCTATGTATAGCAATACAATCTTAATCAAGCAATACAATCTTAATCTTAACGAGTTATACCTGTTTAATCATATAAACAAGTAAATTAAATTAGATTAAGATGCTTTGAACATTGAACATATATACTATACTGTATACACGATATATAGGCCTACATTCAAGTAATGCATGTGATGATATCATTAAAGCCCAAAATCTTTACCAATTATTTATCTAACAATATCATTGATTTTATGCTTCTATTATTACAAAGACAGTTGTCATATATTACAATGTTATTCGCTATATTAAACTTATTAAATCTATTGCATTTGGATACTTTGTTCCTAACACCATCCACTAAATATTTCTCCTCCAGAGCCAGTGTGTACCCTAGTACCAATCTACAACTAATCAGATAATATTAAAGACTAGTTTACTAAGACAAAAGTAACAGCCAAATGTCTTAATGCCTACTTTATTTATTGTAGGTTATGCAAAGCAAACTATGTTGCTAAAATGATACGCCAGTAACTTAAGAGATTGATAAGCTTATTTACCTAATAGGCTTAAAATCACGAGCTCGTTTCAGTCGAGTGATCGTATCACGCGTTCTATGATTACCAGGTCTATCATCACCTTTTACACGATCTACAAATTAAGCAAAAATCAATAGTAAATTGCCATTTTATAATTCTATCTATAATTTTTATAATCTAGTTATATTATTAATTACTGTATATATATTAAATAACTAATTATAATACCTTATTTTAGATAAATTAAATCCAATTTTTTTGAAAATCGTATCAAGATACCGTATTAATATCAATAAACTAAAATATTAATTAATCACTGAATTAATCAAACTACAACGCATTTTATGCAACAATAATCCCTCTACCTAAATATATATACTAATTTAAGTTCAATTTACGGGATCCCAATTTATCATTAAAATATTAGATTTAAAGATTTTCAGGATTACAGAAAGATAAAAAGGCTGATATACGACGGATTCGTTAGAAAACCATTTCGGTACAAACTCTCCATTAAGATTATGGTTAAAAATCAGTGTTTGGCGTTAAGTTTAAGTTGTGATCACTGATTATGGTTTAAGGTCAGGATTTTATTTATTCGGTTTCCCCCGCCCTTGTTGGGGATCTTTTTCGCCGGTTTTTTAGCTTTCATCATTTTTTCTATTATTTTTTTTATTAAATAAAATAAAAATTATTGTTTAAGGTTAAAATTAGAATCTAATTAGAATTAACCATTAGGATTAGAAATTGGTCAGTACCAATTAAGACTAGTTTTGTATCGAACCTGTCCTAAATGAGAACCAATTTCAATACAAATTTTTAAATTAAACTCTCCTAAATAAATTCCATACCTGCATTCATACTATGATTGCTTTTATTTATTCGGTTTCCCCCGCCCTTGTTGGGGGTCTTTTTCGCCGGTTTTTTAGCTTTCACCATTTTTTCTATTATTTTTTTATTAAATAACAATAAAAACCTCGTGGCTTTAAATGTAAATATTGAGGACTTATTTATTGTTATTTTTTTAATGAAGAAATTTTTGTGAGGTATCTTTCGGTATTGAGGGTGATCTTCATCCCCCCTCTACCCTCATTAAAATTCTGATCCTTTAATCTCGATGGAGTATAGTGCTTATTTTTGCAAGCATATTAATATACTAATAAATCAAAAAACATTTTATCATAGCCAATGAATAATTTGATGCGACTTTAGTACGTCCTATATTTTAATAAAAATGTAATATAATTTAAAATAACGTTAGGGTTAGAAATTAGGCTTAAGGCTAGGATATAAATTATATATTTCAACTTTAAGATTAGATAGTATTTTGAATTTCGGTTTTGAAATTGGTCTGTACGGATTTTTTACTGGACCCGAACAAAATTCTTTCGTATAGAACACGATTAATAGGCTTATTAAATTTTAATATAATACTTTGTGTATTTTTAAGAAGAAAATATGCATATATTATCCGTTAAATCTTATCAAATTATACGTTTCATTGAGTTAAAATTTGAGTTTATTTTATGTGGCAAAGCTGAATTTAAGTATAAGATACCATTTTGTATTTTTTACTTAATAAATTAAATAATAAATATTATTTTTCGCTTTAAAATGTTTTGCAGTTAATTTTTTATAATTTTTACTTTTAATTTATAATTAAAGGAATTTTGCTATCATGACTGACGATGAAAAAGGTAATAAAAATGTATGAATGTTTTATAATTTACGTAGATTTTGGTATTGTATATAAGGCGGCCAGAAACGGTAGGCTGCATAAATGATTACCCGTTATTAAAAGACTTTACGAAACGTTGCATTTAATTCTAATTGTTTATGAGACTGGTGAAATAGATTCAAATATGTTAAAACCAAGAAAATCAGAATTTTATAAAGGTTTTTTCTCAGAAGACAATGGTATATTATGCGGGTGGAGAATCGTAGTTAGATTGGGCCGATAAGCACTGTCCTGCTATAATATAACATATTCGTATTTAGATGAAAACTTAAAAAAATGGTATAACTATTGTTATAATTATAAGTTAGACGTGGAAAGAATACAAAAGAAAATTTGAGAAATTATGGGCAATTACTTGATTATCTGTATTGCTATAGAACAAAACTACGCATCAGATTTCATTGAGATAAGATTCAATGCTACATTTTTAATAGAAATACAAAAATGTATTTAAAAAAAATAATCAAAATGGAGATACGGATATTTATATAAAAATAAAGTTTTATTTTCTAGATGGAGATCAGGATTTTCTTGAAGATATTCTAGCCATGGAGGATCATACTGATGATCTGGATGAATCTCACGCACAAATAGCGGTATTAGATGCAAAACAAGATACGGATACTACTGTAGTTGCAGCCGAAGGTTTCCTCTATCTTTTATTTGATTGTTGATAACTATATTTCTAAGGAATAATGAAGATAATTTAACTAGTTCAATAGTATCATTAATAAATAACTTTGAAAAATTATATTATTACATTTTTTTCTCGCTATTTGGATATTAAGCTTAGCTTTCAAGCCTAAGGTATATTTCTATATTTATTTGTATGGTGGTAGATATATCTTGTACATTTTTTAAAAGTGTTTCATAAATTTTTGCCTGTTTTTTGAGATTTATCTGTTTTTTGTTAAGATTTTTCTCTTTCAAACACCAAACCATTGTTTGGTGTTTGAATAGTCTTTTTTTTGGCTTTTAAATGCACAAATTTTAAGTCTTAAATGATGAATTGATTTCTTTGATGCGATTTATTTTATGTTGTTTAATCATTTAATAAACAATAAATAATAGTATATAAAATGTAAATATAAAAAACGATGTTACTGAAAATCTTAAAGTGAAATAGAACGCACTGGGGAAGAGAATGGAAAGCCAGCAGTATTTAAATTTAGTTATTTAAATATATTTAATTAATTTGTCAAGAACTTATTATAATTTATAATGTGACATTTTGTTCATTATATTTTAATCTTTGTGTAGAAGCAACTCGCGTAACAGACCAGCCGATTGTACCGCCTATTTCAACAAAGAAGCCGACCAATAAAAAGAGACCTTTAAAGAAACGTCAGCCAATGATAAAGGCCGGCACTGAGTCGATTGAAGACAGTCTGGAGAGACTAGCAGCGGAGAGACGCAAACTGGAAAAAGAAAATGAGGAGAAGAAGAAAGAGTTGGAGAGACTGATGAAGAGAGAGGCTGAGATGATGGAAGCTGCTAAACTAGGAAGTGTGTTTATGTAGATGTTGTTTTGATTGATTTTCTTGAAGAATTATATATTATCATATTAATTGTTTGTACTCATTTGTATGGTCTATCGTGATCCTGACGGATGTTTGTGTTATCACTCCTTGCTAGTTTAACGGACATTATGATTTATTGTATATATGTTTTTGTTATAATTATTTATTGTAATCATTCTTTTTTGTACGTTAGATATATTTACACTGCGCTTTGATAATTCTTGATATGTCTACATAATATATTTGTATTTAGCAAGCTTGACCTATAGCAGATTTATATTAATTACTGTCAGTGTTAATAGTATATTTTATTTCATGTGCGGATTCTATATTTTATATATTTAATATATTTACAATTACAATTAAGGATTTATAATAAATAAATATGCAAATGTCAAGAAATATCTTTACCACAAAAGGAAAATTGCTGCAGAAAGTAAAACAAAACTTACATCAACAAGCTGGATAACAAATTATATTTATATATGATATTTAATTATTCTGTTTTTCATTAATTCAGTGTCCCTTGATGAATTGGCGAATGACTCAGACAATGAGTCAATCAACGGGGCCCCGGGGCCTCAAGATGCCTCTGAAGGGGAGGAGCCTAATTGTGATGAAACTGAAAGTAATCACGGTGATGAAGAAAACGGTGATGAAGAAAATGATGATGAAGATGGTGGTGATGAAGCGGGAGAATTTGTGACGGCTGATGTGGCAAGCGGGTGCGGTGATGGAGGGAGAGATAGTGATGTATCGCTGGAAAGTGATGATGAAGTGTCGGGTGATGATGATGAAGATGGGAGGGATGAAGGGTCAGATGTTGAACGCAAGGAGGTGACAGCATCACCAAAGAGCAATGCAAGCCAAGATGGTAGACTGCAATATGATTATAAATCAAATGTTTTGATTTCTTAAAAATTGATTATTATTTCAATGCAACGAACATTTCACGTTTCTTATTATTCTTTCTGACGTATGAAATATATTTCATTGTTAAAACCCCTTCAAGATAATGTATAGTTGTGCGTTATATCAATCCTAAGGATGTAGCGTCTATGAAAAGTGTTAGTTTATATCGTATGATTTCTACTATATGATAGCGAACCAATTGAGCATAATTTTTATCATTTTTTGCTTCAATTTATAGTAATTAAATATGATATATGTTCGAATACTATTTAGTATTTTAAATCATTATTTTATTGTAATTAATTGCTGATATCATTTTCTTGCATCGGTCTCTATTATTAAATAGTCTTTTTTATGCTGATGTCATGACAAACGACTAAATGTTTAGGAAAAGAAGAGAAGGAGAAGTCGTCGTCTAGTCTTAAACGTCGTCATAGTCATACAAAGATTTCTCCAATTAAATGGAATAAAAGTGACGAATCAGCAGAAACTGGTATAATTAATTAGTAATTAATTTGTAATATAATAATTAAATCATTAAGTTAACTTTGTAATGTGTGTGCATTTAGTATATTTATCATCAGAAATATTTAAGTGAAAAAAATTCTATATTATTCTACTGAAACAAAACACTTTGTACTTGAAGACTTAAAAGTGCATTAAAATAAAAGTATTAAAGTACTTTGCTGTACTTTCAGTCGATAAAAGTACTCGTCGTAAGAGCGAGCCAAGAATCAGTCCCCCGTCTCGCGAGTACTTATCTAAACTGAAGTACTTATTCAGAGATGCGAAGTACTTCCTAATTAAGAGTAATAATTATGAGAATGTGGATCTTGCCCAAGCAAAAGGTGTATGGTCAAGTCCACCTCTGAATGAAGAACGGCTTAACACGGCTTTTAAGGTTTGTTCTTTTTTGAATTATAATTATTTAATATTTAAGTTTTGTTTTACAAGTTTTTTTTCTTGTTAAGGGGTTAACAAGGTGGTTTTATGCAAATGAAGTCAATTCTTAAATTTTTAAAGATTCTATCATGAATACATTACGTTAAGCTGAATGTCAACATAATTTTTATTAACGATGTAAAAGAAAATGTTGAGATTTTTGAGCTTTAACTTTAAACTATAGATTACAATTCTATTGTTCAATTAATTACGCTACTAATCCTTGATTTATAATTGTATTAAAAGTCAGATATTCAGATATCTCATCAGATTTAGCATTGTGCTATGTGAATTCTAATCTGATCTATTTGGTATATGCAACCCTCGCATCGATCATAATCACTAATCACTTCTATGATACAGATCATAGATGTATCATCGATGATATAGATATAGATGGATCTTCTTTAAGTTGATATAGCGTTGTATCAATTGGTATAATATTTAATGTTATTAGTATTTTTATACTATATTTGACATATATAATTTATTGTACGTTTGATTTTGCAGACATGTTGCAATGTTATACTAATTTTCTCAGTCAAGGAGAGTGGAAAATTTCAAGGTGAGTATTTTGCTATCAAGCAGTTTTGGTTTTATCTATTCATTTTTTATCTTTATATAGTTAAATCTTGCATCTGTCTGTTGGTATGTTTTATCATAGATGTAAGATTACATGTTGATATAGGTTTTACCATAGATGTAGGCTATCATAGTTGATTCACTTTGTGCATGTACAGGCTTTGCCCGCATAGCAGCCCTGTCAGATCATAATCATCCTCCTATTCGCTGGGTTCTGCCGGTTGGTTTATCTGCTAGAGCTCTTAATGGAGTCTTTACTATTGATTGGATCAACAGGCAAGTGTTGGGTTCTTTATCTAATTCTGTTATTCTCTTGGTCAGGTTTTACAGGTACGATAGATTTTGTTTTATTTTGATATCTTTGAATTCATTCGCAATGTTTTTGCTATATTGCTGGACTCTTTAACATGGAGTATACCTTGTAGCTTTATCATTGACATTCAAAGAATCGTGCAAAGATTAAAATAAATAGTTATATATGTATTTATAAGTATTTGTGTATATATATGTTTGTAGTACATGTATTTATTTCTGATCATGTTTGTAGACGTGAGCTGTCATTTGGTAAAGCGTCGTACATACGTAATGCATGGAACTTTGATCAGTCTGTTAAGATTGGTAGAGATGGACAGGTATTATCAAGGCCTTGTCAATGCAGGCGATATGTTCTAGTTCTATTTAAATGTTATATATTCCACACGGCGTAATGTTTAAAAATAAAGTTTTTTACTGTAAGTTTAACGTCTAGATTAAATTTAATATCATCTTAGATGTAACTGCCAATTTAATCACCTTATTAAGCAGACCAGCAAGTTAGCATGAGAATGTCTTAGCCTTTGCTGTTAATCGCACCATTAATTGAAACTTGTTTATTTCAGGAGATAGATTCTCTATCAGGAGAAGAACTATGTCGTCTGTTTGTTGCTGATCAGCGAGTGGACATCAGCGCTATAGTGCAGAAAGCTAAACAAGCGCTCCAAGATAAGGGACTTAGCTCAACGGATTTTGTAGCAAAGGAAAAGGCAGCGGCAGAGAGGTTTAGAAGAAATCGTCAACCGGCTGTTAGGTAGTTAATATAGCTCTCATCTTTCAGCTGAATACGGATATTTGTAGATGATTTGAGACCAGTTGAATCTGGTTTTTTAAAGAATTATTTTGGAGCGAAAGTACGCAATAAAGTAGAATATAAAACCTCGACAGAGTTAAGAGTTAAAGATTCAGAAAGCGGCGAAAAAGTTAATTGAATCACAATAGAATAAGCGGCGATTATAAAATTTAGAAATGCAAATACTGAAGTTTATTGGAGTTCTTTGCAATTTCAAAAGAGTCGTGATACTTATGTTTTTTATAGGCTTCCCATTTGTGAAAGCAGATACATGCATAAAGAAATTTGTTCCCTTTCTGTGAAATATATGAAGCTGAGTGTGTTACTGGTGATATCACTATCTAAAACTAAATCTTAAAATATATGTTTTTTTAATGGCAAGAAAACATGCTGAATTATAAATTTAATTTAATAAAATCTTAAAATTAATGATGCGTTAAAGATGAAAATTTATATGATAAGTAGTAACGATTAATATAAAATATCTTAGGTTAAAAAGTAATTAATAAAAGTGATTTGTGTTGTAGCTGAAGAATTGGATATTAAATTCAAAAGATTGCCAGTTCACAAAATATACTGATTTCTAATAGAAATTAAGCTTGAAATATTGATTGTAAATATAAAATGTGCTCTGCTGTACTTCAGATTGATAAACACTAAACATAAGATGAAACTTTTTAAACAATACCTCTGCTGTATTCTTCAGGGGCTCATTGGACAGTTTTATATTTTAATGAGAGACATTGTAATTCCTGTTTGATATGAAACGCAGCGAGTTGAATTTCGTAGTAGTTTTGATAAAAGTCCATTACAAAAAGAGAAGAGTTGATGCTTGGTTATGAAAGTCTCCTTGCTGCCAGACTGATAGAACATTCAACTGGATGTAAAACGACTCGTTTGCTGGTCATATTTAGCTGTCCATTTATTTGAGAACATTTACTGAAAAGCCTATTTGAAGGGTTTACCTAAGTGTTGCTATTCAAGAACTGCAAATATTTGGTTTCTTCCGATTCAGTATCATTCAATGGACATTTATCTCCTATATTGCTTTTGGTAGAATATCTAATTTGTGATATTCTCTTAAGTTTCCTGGACTTAAAATGATCTAGTACCTTTTGATTGAAATATTGATTTCTACACAAAGAAACTTTGCATCCAGTAGGATCATATATTGATAATTTTGAAATAAAATTCTGACCATGTCTTACTTTCACTATGGTTTATAGACATTCAAGGCTTCACTGACATGGACTATTATTTCTATACCACTTTGGAGTTTTCAGATGACTGCAATGAAATAATCAGAATTAGATTTATATTGGTGAATAATCTACAGGCAACAATGTATAATTTGGATGTATCAGTCAATCAGCAATACATTTAAATTAGTTATTATTTTATTTTAAATAAAATATCCAATGTCTGAAAGAACTGGCTATGATTTAAAATGATTTCATTGATGATACAATATTTTCATTATCTTGTTTGCTGCGGATAATCTTCCAATTTAATTGAAACAAATAATAATCCAGCAGTACTTGTATTTGATTTGTAACATCTGAAATTAGGTTTAAGTCTAAAAAGTAGATATAAACTGTGAAACTAGATTGAACTTTTGTAATAAAGTGATGACATCACTTCGAATGACAGCAGAGCAATAATTCATATTGACTGAAGTTAAGTGAATTAATTATTGAGATGGCTGTACCATCGTGAAATGGAATTGATTCCTTGATTGAGATCTAATCTTAAAACGAACTGTCCATGATAAAAAATGGATTATGAATGTTCTAAACTGTTGGAATAACTTAGTTTTGGTAAGAGTCAAGGTTCAAGTTAGGATCATACGTGTGATCCGCAGGTGATATCATTTAAAGTTACTCTAGTTTTTAATTTGTTTTTTTCTCTAATGTCTAATTTTATTAAGTTTACATTTAACTTAATGTTTTTTAATGTTTGGTATAAATGTTGTTATTAATATTATAATATTTAGTTTGTATAAATAGTTTAATCATTTGTTGATTCTTTTTTTAAAACTATTGTATTTTTAAGCTAGAATATATTTCATTTAAATTTATGTCTTTAATTTTTTTATTTGCACATTTTAATATCCTTGAATTATAATTATATAAAATATTTCAGTAACATTGCATTCTGGTATTTTACAACAGGATTAAAACTCCTGTGATATAAGACTTATATGGATGTTAATTTAAAACCTACAGTATCACTGAGCATATCATTCGATAATGTCATTTGCTACAATCTTTTTTATTTGCATATAGTTACTTCATTTGAATCAGTATTCACATCAACGTCAGTTGTCTCAGCATTGTTTTACTCAAATGACTTTATTGATAGCTATGCAACATTGCTCTTATTTGTATTTTTTCATGATTTTATATTTGACTAATCTAAAATAATTTCGTTAATGTTGGGTATAAGTTTTTAATCGTTATCTGTAAATTTGATCTTTGTTAATAGCATGTGTTTTTATATCAATTTTATAATCAGATCAGAATTGCACAATTCATTGAATAGTTGACATTATAGTAATATGTTTCTGCATTGTAATGTTGAATGGAAAGCAGTATTATGAAATGTTTATTAAACAGACCAATGCCTCGATTAGTAAGACCAAGTAGAATGGATTATCGTTTGCCGATGCATAACTTTGCTCCTAGATTTGTAGACACCAGACGCAGACCAATTGATACACCAACCGACCGTCGTAGAAGATTGTGTAAGTATAGACTAGGATAGACCAACTTTGATTGGTACATATTATAATAAACAATATATGCAGATTGTCAGTGTATACTGTAGTAACTTTTTAAAGTGTTGAAAACTATTTAAACAATGCTCAGTGTTGTGTTGTTTCGCATACGCATTAATTCTCTGTAGGTTGTATAATAGTGAGAATAATTTATTTTATGCTCTTTTGCTCTAATTGTGCTTGATTTTAAATGATTTTTTATCTTATAAATTGAGTAAATTTATATTATCTACTAAGACATTAAGTGCCTATCACTGATACACATTTAAGTAAGTGTACATTAAGTTGACTACATATCATTCAGTTTTATTATACTAAAATTCTTCTTATTTTCTGTTTTTTTATGAATTCAGACTGTGTCATGTTAACCCTTTTGTTGACCCAGATCATATGAGTTCTAAATATCTTTTTAGCCATTTTAGTAATTAATTGCAATGCGAAATTAGCTTTCAAAAAGCTTAAGAAAAAGCTTGTTACTCATTTATAAGAAAATATTTTTCTGAGGATTGCTAGACTAGGTTGAGAATCTCCTTTATATTGTCTTCAAATTTGTGCGTGCTTATTTTTCAAAGCGACAATTTATTCATTTTCTTTACTCGGATCTTTAAATTATTCTTATTATAGAAGATAAATTCACAAAAGATGGAAATAGATCATGTAATAGATCATGTGTGTCTAGATTCATTTAAATTAATGTGAGCTTTGTATGTCATACTTTTGTCAATCAGCTTATTTATCAACTCAGTTGTGATTATAAATCAAAATGTGTTCATTATTATTGTTGTTCTTGTAGCGCCTCCTCGCTATGAAGATAACCCCAAGCGTCCAAGGTGTGTTGTTATCTGTCTGTATCTTAATTCATTTCATTGTATGATTGTCTATGAGTGAAAGTTGATAATAATTGTGATAATCGTGCTTATTTACTACATTTTATAACAATTTAAAGAGTGATCTCCAAAATGGTATCCTTTGTCACAGCAATTGCAGTAGAATGAAGAAGCAAGAAAGTTATACTAACTAGGCACTAACCATAAGACGATAATATTATCAAAAACATTGTGTTCAGTCAAAGTTTTTCATCTCTTGGTTTTTTTATTATATGTAATTCTATCTATATATTATCTAGACGTATTGAAAATTTTATTGCTATTTGATCGTATGTACAATAATATGTTGCATTATGTATAGATTGTACAGTTTTTCTTTTGTTATCAAGTTGATTATTTGTTATTTCTCAGTTTATCAAGTAGACGTTCAGAGAGAGATCTGTTATCAAACGGGGTACTCATATTTACTACTCATACTACTCATTTTTTAGTTTTTGTTTTACTTTAATGATAATTTAATCAGCTTAAAAGTCTTTTTTTCGGAGCTTTCTTTTCACTCCTGACTGTAAAGCAGCGGCTCCCAACCTGTGGGTCACGACCCCAACTGGGGTCGCCTGACATTTTGTTAGGGGTCGCCTGAGACCTTCTGAAAATTCATTTTTTAATAAAAAAACGCGCGTTTTGTGCAATTTACATGCAATATGCATTGCACAATACACACTTTAAATGTAAAGTTTAACATTTATTCATTTGCATATTTATTTAAAAAAATTATTAAAAAAAATATTGACCAAAAATATAACAAATTGTTGTGTTGGGGTCGCCACAATTTTAATATTTTATCGTTGGGGTCGCCACAACTTGGCAAATGTTATCAAAGAGCCACAGCATCAGAAAGGTTGGGAACCGCTGCTGTAAAGCTTATTTCGTACAAAACGTGTAGCAAATAAAATTGTCAAGTATAATAAACTTAGCACACAATTACATAAATTATAGCTACTTCATAATAGATTGTAGCTATACTAATTAGTACTTATATCATATTCAAAGACGCATTATGAAATCAGCGTAAAGTAATAATTCAATATGAGGACTGTTTGTTTAAATAATTTAATGAATTCAATGTAAATTTTTTAGGAAGTTAAAATGCTTCTTGCTCATTATCGTTCTATAAAAAGTTCTGTAATTTTAAGTAGGCATAAAGTTTATGATTTTTATTTAATTAGTATGTTTTTTTATCAGTTATTAATTGTAAGCATTATCTATTTCATGTATTGTATTTTTCTTGTACTTCCGTGCCGAGCAACAAACAAGTTTATGATTTGTTTGCTTTATCTGTAATGCTTGTAGTCTCTGTATAGCGATTATATTCATCATCGCAAAAGAACTTCTCCAGCATCATCGCATCGGTATGCACCGGTACGATATATTTCTAATATCTGTTTCAATTTTTTTTATAGATACAGTCAATTTATATATTAACAATTATTTAACTACTGCAGTCTGCAAGAAAAGGTTTAAATCATTTTATTATACTTAGGGTTGTTCATATAGGGCCTACGAGCCCGTTTTGTCTTTTTTTCCCTCTATTGCTATATAATATGCTTGTTTTTACAATTTGTGACAAATAAAAGATTTTGATTTGATATTACATTTACATGAATGCTTTCAATCTTACCATTTCAGAGATACATACTGCATCGGTTCAATTAATATATAATATGTGTTTAATATGATGACAATCCATAAGAAGGAGCATTTAATGGATTATATTAATAAGCAGCATATGTGCACAGTGCATACTATGTGTACTGTATGTACGCAGTACATACTATATGTCTGTATGTACACAGTTCATAACCTTAATTTTTATTTAACTTTGTTTGTTGGTGATTGAGCATATTGTTGTTTTATTCTGTAACCATTGCGTCACTGAAGAGACTCTTTTGTGGCTGATCTGACATTAAGTAACAATTTATATAATTTTTGTGTGTTTTAGGCTTTATACGTTGACTACATGCACGAACATAAAAGAAGACTTTCACCTCTGTCTGCTCTACCATCTAGAGGCTATCCACCAGTAATATATGCTCTTTTTTATAATTTAATTCAAAATTGGTTACGATTTGTATTAACTGATTACGGTATCTTTATTCATTGTTCCATCATTGATTAGGTTTGAGTTTCATTTTCTCAATATTGACATCACCTTTGACTTTTTCATATTATAAGTGAATGTTTATATATAATTACTGAATCATTGTCTGTTACTGAATAATCATTTTGTAATTAATGTGACATTGTGCATTTAGCAGTGAGTGAACAAATGCTAGTGTTAAATAATGAATTAAATTATTGCCACTGATAGCTTTTTGCGCTGATGTAACATTAAGTAACTAGCAAAATAATGAATGTTTTGTTTTCTTTAGCCACCTCCGTTATTCAGTAGAACCTACCCTCCCCTTCCCCCACCTCTTCCATTTCCATTTCCACGTAGTTACAAAGAGTACGAATCATCATCATCGCGCAGTCATCAGTCATCTAGCTACTCTGGCAAAAGAACTGCAGTAAGAAAATGTCATCTTTATTTGAATTAAGCAATTTGTGCGCAATGTACATGCGTTATCTTTTGTATTTGATACAGCCTAGATCTGAAGTCTTGAAATTATTTATATGACTTTCAAAATTATACTTCAATTTTCTATTTTAAATTATTATGTAAAGTTTTCTCGAAAAAAGATCTGGATCTTATCCATCTTTTTATAGTATTTGCTTTGTGTTTTTATATTCTTTAATTCAGGAATATGTAACTCGATATTTGAAGAAAATAATTTTATATCTTTAAATTGACAGCATGATAGAGAAATGGATGAGTTTTTGCAGCATCTGTCACATGCGAGGGAAGGGAGAGAAGGTGGTCGTGAATATCGTGAACACAGACACAGAGATGCAAGAACATGAACGTAGTTGTGTTGCTTCTCTTTCTGGACATTAATGATAAATTTATTCATCTTTATATGTTTAAAATTCGCAATCTTAGATTAGGATTAGTGTCAGATTTACTCTAGTGTGTAGAATTATGTTCTCATCTGTAACAATAATCAGAGGAAAGAAAAGGACTTCTATTTAAAAGGAAGAGTCGAGTATCATGACTTACCAAAAGGTGATAGTGAAAAATGGGAAGATTTCTGTTATTAGAATCTTAATTAATATTACTTTAATAGCATATATTTGCAACGTTTTAATAATTGCGTCATTCAGTTTTCAACATTCTGACCTCGACGAACTAGTTGTAAATTGTTTTTTACATGCTCGTTAATAAAAATAATGTAATATTTTTAATCTTTTTGATCATCTTGCTTCATTTATGCTTTTATTTCAATTAAGATGTATATTCGGATTATTATAAATAAAAATGCTTTAAATCTAATAAATTATGGGGTATATCTATCAAAGGATAATGTTATTTTAGTTATGATAGACCTTGAAAAAAACATGTATTTTAAATAGCTACTTATTCTGTAGTTAAAGCTACAGAATATGACTGAATATGCATTGATAATGATAAATTATATGTATATTATATGTGTTCGTTATGTGTAGTGCTCTAATAAAAATTGATTTAATATACCATTTATATGTAGTGTGTTGTCCATACGTGTTTAATATGCATTGCCAATGGTTGTCAGTCCTCATTACCATTCTATTGAAATAATAAATTTTCCTTATAATAGTATCGTATGTTCTTTCTGTGTTTTAATCAAACTATTATATTTTATATATCATTTCTGCTAAATTCCAAACCAAATATAACATTGAACCAATCCAATATAACATTCAACGACCAAATATGCATACTATTAGTATGCATGAAGAACTATTAGAAATATAATTATTTGCCGTATTCGAGATTATTACAAAAATTAAATACAAAAGTTATGCTAAATAGATGTAGGCATTTGAACTATCAAGAAAAGTGCAATAAGATGAATGATAAATGAGAAAATCATACTCTGTTATGATAGTGTATGCTATCATACAATACAGTGTCTTGAGAACAAAATACAATATTAAATTGTACATACACAATTAGTCCTACCAAATCAATCCACAAAATTAGCCAGCAATCGAGTATTAATTTATAAAAATAAAGTTGTTAAAATAATATATAAATAATAAATGTTAATAACTTGCCATAATAATAAATCACTAAATGTATGTTTTATAGCAACAACAGCGCTGTTTACACAGCCTAATGATACTACAGGCTAGCTTGACAAGAGATGATTAAGTTCGCAGCCAATATTTTTTATTTAGAAATGGATTCTTCATTCTGGCAATGGCCGATTGTGTGTCAATACTGAAAACTTTCACGAAATATTTCTCCTAAACTTCTATAAGCATTTTAATGCGAGCTTAGAAATTTTCTAAATGATCCAAGTAGACTAAAAACTCTAGACATGAGACAACCAGTGTGTGACTTGTTAGACAAAGAAAACGTGAAAGTCTCAAATGAAACAAGATGGACAACAAATTAATCATAAAAAGTATTGATCATAAATCATCCGATGAAATAGAAATATCTTCTTCCATCGCATCATCCTACAATAGAAGTTGTAAGAGTATAAATCAATACATTGATACTATTGATATTATAAAATAAAGCAGAATTATTTTAATATTACATAATTTGCAGTGTAATGATCTTAACGTAGAGACAGGCACAGCATTTATCACAGAAACCTTTCAACTTAAAATGGATTCACTATTATCAGCAATGAAGCATTTATGGCTTATTACTACAAAATATGAAACTAAAATATAACAGTTATTATACCAAGTGACTAAAAAACAACACTCCATCTAATGAAATTATTTATTTCATTCCCTTTTATTCTATTCATTTATTTTATTCAGTCAATCAAACCAGAGCTACTGCTTAAACTCTTAGATATCATAAAGATAAATTTACAAAAAAGACAAATATAATGAATAGCCTAAAATATAAAGTTGAAAATCATGTGATCAACTGCCAAAATATGTTTCAAGCTGAGCTTTCTTATGTATAAATTATATAAAATTGCAATTATTATATAATTGTAATTATTATATAAAATAGCTCATTCTTTAAATTTTTGACAATAATCAAATTTAATTAATTAAATTTTTGACAATAATGAAGATGAAAAGTTTAGAAAGAAATTAACCTTATCTAGTCGTAATCGTTTCTGAGATAGTCTTTCATTGTCTTCACCTAAAACCGCATCAATCTTTTGAGCGTACCTGATTAGAATTACACACTATTATTATTAATATGCAAACTGAAAGCAAAAGCTGAATATTTGACTATACACTGTAGATGAACCACAAGATGTTATAAGTATAACTATAACTTTAAGTTGATCTCAAATTGTAGTTCTGAAAATCATTCACCTAAATACTCTCATCAAGATTAATATAACAATTCTACAAATGATTTAATAGTGTATAGGAACAACAATATATTTGTTTACTTTAATACGACTAACACAAATTTGTTTCAAATAAAGTAGCTGAAAGCTAATATGAAACAAAGACTTTAAACAAAAGTTAATCAATCAATGCAAACTACTTGGCGCATATATAGCAGCTGAAAGTTATACACAGTACTAAATTATAAGAAAGTACCAATCATTTATTTTAAATATACAGTAAATGCATTAAAAGAAATTTCAATTTTCATAATTTAGACCCCGTAAGAGATTTAAATCCATATCACAACGTTAGTCCATCAACCAAACAATCACCTTGTAGTAAAATAAATAACGATACTAATGATCAAAACTTACAGTTCACATTCAGGATTATTATCTTGATTTCTACAATGCTCAAGTTTCTCTTTGATAGCATGCACTTCATCTCTATTCACTCTCTCCACAGCTTTCACTAAGGATCTCACTTCTATAGCGAATAACAACAATATGTAAATCTAGAGAGTGCACCGAACAATAATCCTATGAACATGAGATAAACTTTTAAACGCATCAACTGCATTTAAAAATTGGTAGGTAGATATAAAATATCCCTGTCTACAAAAAATCGAAACACAATATGTTATACTATGCTCAGTACTGCTAGGGCGCTAACTTTTTATCATACCATTTAGACTGCTTATAGAATTCTGTCAGGCTATGAATTCTTTTGAGCTTTTATGATTAGCAATCACTTATTTTTACCAATCACTTAATTTCCAGTGTTACTCTTAATGCAACATATATACACGATATAACCCTGATATAACGCATTATTTTTGTTAATTTTAAAAACCTAAAGAGAGAATTAGTGAAACACCAACTTTGAACATGATCAATCATATTCATAAGAGCTTCTCTGATATCTGAGTCAAACAATTTGTTAGCGACGTAACTGAAGAAATAAAATAAAAATATGATCAATCAGTAAATTTATAATATACTTGTAACTGCATGTCAGTCAGTAACATTAACTATCTAGTATCAGGATTCAGTTATCATGAATACAAGACACTAAACCATTGAACATATTACACAAGTGCTTTATTAAATAACGGAGTACAATATTCAAAACAATTACACCAAAACTCTTCTGAATCTTTTCAAGTATTTATTCTATTTATTATCAATATAATGAGTAAATTAAGGCTCAATACTATCTGCGGAATTATCTGAAAATATTTCAGATATTACGGATTTAAATAAAATTGTACACATTTATTAATTATTAAATTATACCTGTCAATATTTAGACCAAGATTACTTCCACTAGTTAAAATGGCTGCAAGCGCGATCTGCAAACAAAATAAAACTCAAGCTTACTGTGAAATTATGATTCAGTGAATATTAGAAACAGATTAATTTAAAATGATTTCTTTGAAAATTCAGCAGTAATGTATTCTAATAAGTTTGTAAAGTTTAAGAAAGGATTTGTTTTCAAATTTTTCACCAGAACAACAGATTAAACAATTTTTGTTTCTAAATTAAAAAAATATCAATACACTCGCTCTCTATTTAACAATATTGCCCTATTGTTATTATATGAAATAATCTTATTATTATAATTGCTGACTATATCTTTAACTATACTCTTAATCTCTTTGATAATTTAAAAACTAAGAAAACTAATAAAAAGTTTACAAAGTGATATTTACCTGAGATGGAGAGAAGAGCAGAGAGACATCCGTGAGAATAGCTTTGTCTAGAAACTCATCAATACCACTTCTTAATCGTTCTGGGTCACCCACTTCTGGGCATCGCGTCTACAGTACACGAAATGCAATCAACCACTATAATACTAGGACAATTCATCAAAGGACGATTCATCAATGGACTGATCGTCAAAAACTATTCTTATAACGGACAATTCTTATAACCCCTAACCCTAAACCTAATGAATATCCTTGACGAAAAGTCCATTGACAAATCGTCCTTTGATGAAACGTCCACATACCCATTTACAGTAGCACACAAATGACTACTTTGCCTTATAATCAATGCCGGTCAACTATACTTGTTTATGCACATTTATTTATATAATAATTATCATAAACTCCATTATATAACACAACATCTGGACATATTGCTAATTATAATCTATTTAAATTGACATTTTTACTTATTAAATTATTTATTTTAATTGATAAAAAGTCAGAATAGAAGAAATCTAACCTTAATGTCAATGAGCAAGCCTTCAACAGGCCTATAAGGATTATGAACGGTTAGATGATAATGTAGCATTTGCATCAGTAGAAGTTCCTGAGATAAAATCAAATCTATAACTTTACTACTTGGATGCCTCATGTTTGCCACAAACTGATTAATGGAAAGATTGAATTCTTCCACTTTACACGCAAGATATACGCATGTGTATCTAAATAAATAAATATCACGTCTTTATTGTTACTGAGGGACATCCGTGATATCATTTAATGATTAAACAATCGTTAATTTTAAAGATAAAGATTAAGTATAAATTAAACTTCAAGCTAAAAAATACTGAAAAACTTTAAGGGAAATTTAAGTTATTTGCATGTGAATTTGCATCATGTTAGCATAAAAAGTTAACATGTTGTGAACTGCGTATATCAAGTGTAAAACAATACAGTGTATAAATATTATTTTTTTATTTGGAATAACCTATATAAAGTAAGAATCTTTAGTAAGAATTGATATAACAAATAAAGAAAGCAAGAATTAGTATAGTAATATTCAATATGCAAAGTTACATTAAAGAAAAATAGATACATTTCAGCATTAATCCTTAAAATAAAACAACATGTATTAAAAACAATCAATTTCAGATAAAAGTGAACGCACACAATGTCTTTAGGATGATAATCCATCACAGAGTAGTGCAAATATATTCTCTTGAAAAATGCCATTGCTGTTCCCTAATATATTAAAACATTAAATCATGACAACATACAATTTGATTAGCATCTGATATTCACCAGATCATAAATATTGATTTTTAACACTAAGCAAACTAATAGATTAGATATGTAATTAAATTAACTTCAAAGATACATGCTCCAAATAGATCAGCATTATTCATTAATGTCAATCTTCATTATTGATTAACATTTACATCAGCACAAAATACACAAAATAATAGGCACTGATTCAAATACAGTATAAATTTCATTGCGAAACGAAGAAACCACATATGATAAGTAATAAGCATTACGAACTAAATATACAGGAGTACTAATGAACTGAAAGTTCTATAAATACTTTCTCCAAGATAATAAAAGTAAGCATATAAAGATCAAGATCAGTAATTCAATATACTGTTAATTTTTCATACAAGTTTTCAAATATTCACAAACTTGCAGCAGATAAACTGTTCCCTGGGTAAACAAATATATTAGTATATTTTTGATTAATCAAAACAATTTATACAGTGAATGAATCTAAACTGTTGCAACTATTGAGACTAATACAAACCATGACGTATTTAGGCATCACAGGATCAAACTGAGAGCAAAAATCTTTTAAAACATATTCGTAATGCTTTCGAATCTTTGATTCCTCAGAAACATCTAAGAAAAACTTTGTCTTTAATAATTCCTGTGAACAATTTCATTAAAACTTAGAACTATGAAACAAAAAGTTAACAATTATAAAACTATAGATTATTAAAATTGTTCGATTGATTAAATACCTTTTGTTTATTGTGAGATATCACAGCAGAGCAAACAGGCTTTTAAATGACAAGTTACAGACTAAGAAACCATATGGTAAGTAAAATTTGTAAAAAGTATGCAGAAACCAAAGTGGGCAGAAACCAAATGAGGAGTAAAATTTATTTAATAAATCAAACAATCACAAGAAAACAGAAAACAATAATCTTACTTCAAGAATGAACCTTCAACCAAGATTTATTCTTAAATAGAAAATAAGCAATTAAATTAACATTAAGGTAAACAAATAATCGTAAAAACATAAATTTAGATGAATATATTTGATTTTATCTTCCGAAACCAATTAGAAAAAGTATAAAATAATGTATACTGTTACGGCGCTATTTACAAGATTTACAAGATTACTGTCTAACGTCTAAGTTAATCATTTTTGAATGAAGTGTAAGTGGCATCTTGCTAAATGGTGTGCACTGCAAATTGCGCAAATTTCACTGAATATATAATTCGAATCCACGACCAGTTTTTCTATGTCCAGCATTCTAACCATTTTACTACTATGCTTTGACAAAGCTAAGTCTAAAATGTAAAACATACTAAGTAAACGTAGCTTTATATTACTGACATCTCTTTCCGTTTCAGGATCATTGGCTGTGTAAATAGCGCTGTTGTCTTTAACATATTTCTCATTGGCTTCTTCTCTCAAACGTTCTACTTCCGCTATACTCGGAAACGTCCAGTATTTCATTTGAGTACTCGTTGAAAACATAATTTTTTTATTTTACATTGAGTGAAAATTTCAATAATAACGCTATCAATGGTGCAACAATAATAATCGATTAATTATACGCATAATCAGTGTATATCGCAAATAAAATAATTTAAATTAATAATAATTACGATAACTATATAAATTTGTCAAAGGTTTGTGAATTTCCTGAAAATTCTAGTATATATCTACACACTGCAAGAATAATAATCTATAATGATACACGTCCACTTATCTCATTAAACCCATCTAATTATCCTAATCCGTTAAAATTTCATCTCCATTTTATACAAAAGACATAAATTATTAAAAATAACTTTAAATTAATAAATTTTGCCGGTTGTGCATTATGTCCTTCGTAGATATAAAATGTTCTGCATAAGTTTTTCTATTTAATTTTCGTCTTCGATGGATAGAAATGAAAACGTGTTCAATGTATGTTGACTGTATGCGCATACAATATCGCAAATCTATTGAAGAGATTTGGAATTAGTAATTTTAAACAAATAAATGAAAACAGAACACAATTAAGCAAAAAAATACACACAAAAATTTGTAAATAAACAAGAACGCAGAAAATAATATTTGACGTGAAATTATCTCTAATAAAAATTAAGATTGAAATTTGTCTGTTATTTTCAGTGTAATATTACTTGCAAGAATCGGTTTAGATTTATTTGTTATTCTATTCAGGAATGAATAATTTTACTTATAGTTAGTTCTAGTTCCTACAAATCTTTCTACTTATAGTTTCTTATTATCTGGTAAGCCAATAACTTGTAATTTATTTTTGTAATAAAACTGTTGCATAATATTAATTTATATTTGAACTAGCATCAAAACCTGTCGGACGACAGGCATAAAAATATATTTCCTTGAAATGGTTCCATTGTCCTTGAAATCAGTGATATCGTCCCTTAAACGGTTACAAATGGTTTTTTTCGAAATCAGCGAAACCTGTCGGACGACAGGCATGAAAAGGAAAATAAACACTGAAATGTTTAAATGTGAAAAATCAATTTATTATCAACTATCAACTACAAAGTAAATATAATGAGCTTTGTAATCTGAATACTGCGCTAACTTGTGAACGAAGCTTCTACGGCCGAAATGGTTTAGATTTTCGAAATCAGCGTAAAAAACTGATTAAGTACGCCAAATTTCATTAAAATCGATGTATCAGAATTATTTGGTTTTGAAAGTGTGTTTTCTTAGATTTTCAGTTTTCCAGGAATAAATTTAATTTAAATTTATTCCACAGATGGCCCATACATTTTTTTTACAAACATTCAATTTTATTTGCCTATATCCGTAACATTTGTAACTAATTTCAACGCATAATATAAATTTAATTATCAGAAAATAATATTCTCCTAATTT
>JAQIXG010000862.1:0-26705 GCA_034700105.1 Oconnorella tubifera | reverse complement strand
CCCCCCCCCCCCCCCCCCCCCCCCCCCCCCCAAAAATTGTCAAAAATAGCGTGACGTACTTTATGGACGGCCCCTTTACAGTATGTACAATACTAAAATAAAGTAAGCTATGTATTTTAGCATTTTACAGTACAAAAAACTGTAAAATATTAAATAAAATAAGTATTTTAGTATCTTTTTAAATTCGCAAATACAACCTCGTAAAATACAGTATGTATTCTATAATCACGTTGTTTAGCTTGTGAATAAATTTCTAATTCTGTAAACAGATAGCAAGCGTTTTAGCTTGCTGTAAAAACAAAGCAGATAAAAGCACATCGCTTGTATTTTAGTCATAGCTTCTCGGTGTAATTTGATTTGATTTATTACTTCAAATTTAGTTTCTCTTTTTCGTCATATTGCTTTCATGTGACATCCACGAATGTAACTTAATTCCATGGACTAGTGGTTCACTGTGACTGTGTTACAATATAGCAAAGCAGATGACCTGCATCTCAGTTGACTGATGATGAATTGCTGCATTGAGCCGCGTACGATTGCATTATTTGATTGAAGTCTGTTATCAGAACGTTCATAGCTTGCACTGAATATAAGCATGACAGGTCAATACTTTTATTGTTCATATCGCATCACGAAATAACGCAAATTGTATAAAGAGCATGTTATTCTTTATGTATATCATCTGATTCACGAAACAAATGATGGTTATAAATTAAAAAAGGTTAAACAATAGTGAATTAAAGAAAAGAACTGGATAAAAAGTGAGATAGAATGACAACAATATATATATATACACACATACGAATGCACACACGCATTATGTAAGACATGTATGTTATAAATAAAATTATTATTCACAATTCATAATGATCATGCACTTTTAAAAAAGTGTTCCAGATTTTAAGTAAAATTTAAAGATTTACATTTTGAGTTAAGTTTAGGGTTGGTTTGAGTTATGGTTACTAAATAAATCGACGTTGCCGATTTGTCGGGTCAATGTATTCGGGGCCGATTTGTCGCGTTACATTATATACAATGTAACGTTTCAGCATTTGTAGCACAGATAAAATTCAGTTACACACTTGTACAAAATTAGTTTGCTCTTATTTCTATTAATATGCAATAAATGTTTTCATATTAAAGACAGAACGTTATGAGATATTGTTTCTAAAATTAAGTTTCTACAGAAGTTCATATAAAATACTGAACCAGCTAAGCTAGATTCCATCCTTCTGTTTATTGAACAAAAAACAAAGATTGCTTATTAAATTTCGTACAATTTTTACAAGAGTAGAATCAAATTAACTCTCATCAATCACGCGCACACTGGATATGTGTTTTCTGCACGAATCAGAATCATACGCAGACAGGATTTCTCAAATAAGGGTTGAGATTTATCCAAAAAATATGTAATAACCTTTCTATTACAATCAATTAAATAAAAAATATATGATAACTTTCTTATGACAATTTTTGGTTTCCGAATATAACGTTTTTTTCATTAAATCGTCACAAGAGGGGAGGGGGTTAACATTAAACTAATAATAGAACTAATAAAATAACTTTTATCATATATATTAGCAAAAATAACTTTCATTTTAATGGGGCGGGGGATTGGTTAAACCTCCCGCCCCCACTTGGCAAAGACACTGGTCATAACTGTTGTTCAATCCATCCATCATTCTTTATTTAATTACAGACACATGCGAAATTTGAAATGAATGAAATTATTGAATCAGAAAATCAAAAAAGAGTTTTGAATTACTGTCGTTTTTTTATTTCTTTAAATTATGCGTTAATTATAATTATAACCGAAATGAAATTATTGAAAATGTATATGTTTGATATAAGATTTTAGTTCATTTAACATATTGACTATAATATATGAAACAAAACTTTCACAATATGTAATTGAAAATGACATTGTAGCAAATTAAATAATACATCCAAATTAAATATCTACTATATGCCACCTCTCTATAGTATATACTGTATATTAAAAATTAGACATATTAAACTTTATATCATTACATTATTATTATTATTTTACGAGATTATATCCTATGACGAAGCCTGCCTCTATAGCATACTCCATTTTAGTATGTTAATAAATCTAACTTAATTTGCATGTGTAGGCCTACTTAATAAAGCGTATTTATAAATTCAATATCTATAAATACTATTCAATACAGTAGGCCTACTTACTTATTGAATAGTTCAATGAAACAACATTGCTGATTAATTAATCGACTATAACAGTAATCTCAACTTCTATATTAAACTAAAGAAAGTTGAAAGAACCCACATTTTTATTACAACGTCGATTTTAGGATAAATGAAGTTAATTAATTGCGTCGAGTACCGTTCTTAATATCATTATAAATAGAATAATAATCTATAAAAACGTGAGAAAGCAACACTATAGTACTGCAGAGGTGAAAATTAAAATATCGGATTATAATAATTTAATGCAATATAAAAATTGAATGAATGAATCATCGATGTCGATAATTAATAATTAATAATTAGTAGTAAATTGCAGAAATAATAATTACGAAAATACAATTAAATGTTGTATTAAGAATTTTGATATAAACAATTCTTATTATGCCTATTTACATTTGTATTAATGATTTAAATATAAACAAATATTAACCATATGAGCTCTGTTCCGTTCTTTATTAGATTTATCATAACTGTTGTTACACTATTTTATATAATGTATATAATACATTATATAAGTCTAAACTTGACCTATGTAATGAATATAAAATATTGTATATAAACTAGTTACTGATTGAATTTTAAGCTATATTCATTCAACAGCAACAGATCAATATAATAACGTTAAACAATATATTATTATATAAACATTTATATATGTAATACCACTAACATGAAATAACAAAAATGTACGATTTTGACACCAACCATATTCTACCGTATGTTAAAATCATTTACCTGCTCTATAAAGATCTGTATTATAATAGTTCTGTAATCACTCGAAGCTTGTATTCGAAACGGTCATCAAGTCGTCTAAGAATAACGCAGCAGCAACTGAGAAAAAATTACTAAGCAGAGACAACCGAGTAAAGTCGACTGATGTCTCTTGCGGTTTGCTGCAGTTTTATACGAACAGAGATTCGTTTATTACAGTTAGCGCCTGTAGAACATTAAGTTTAAGCATATTATAAGGCCACGGTGATAGATTTTGTCAACTTTTGTACAAAAGAAATCAGATTGAGATCAAACGAGAATTTTAAGTAAAAATTAGTTTAAGATAATTAAACGTAATTTATTAGGTCAGAGATGTAACTTTGTTTTTTTAAGCGACAACTTCTTACAAATAATAACATCTTGCAAATTCTATTAATGAATTTGTATATTCTGAAAAATATGGAATAAAATTTATTAATTTTTGCAGGAGAATAAGCTTAAATTCGTCGTTATAAGCTAAACCTATGTTATATTCGCAAGTCAATTTACTGCACATAAGTTTTTATTACGACGAAGCATCATTTCGCTTTAATTACGAATCACGCGTTGGAAACCTTACTTTGTTTCTGCAGATACCTAACCTACATCTTCTTATAGCAAAATGGTGTAACTAGATATAACTAAAATAAGGGATATAAGGAAAAGATATATACTAAACTAAGGATAAAGCTAAAATCAAAAGATAGTCTAGTATAACTAAACGTTATATAAATCATTATATTACAATACTTTATATAATACTTTATATATAGTTATTTTATAGCTTTATGGTCGGTTGTCTTACACAGCGCTTAAAGCTTATAGTTATAATGTCAAGTTTCTGTAGAATCAAATATCAGGTTGTGTTGACTCTTATGCTAGTTAGGTTGCCGGATTCTGTCATTACAAGGTGGGATCATAAGTCATGTGTTCCTATTGTCGGTACGTGGCTGACATGCGAGAGACGCGGGAGGCGAGTCAACCGGGGATTTCATCAGACTTGCGCACGCAGGGGCTTAATTTATTCTTTTTTTGGAAGAATGACACGACATTTGACGACTTTTTTGTTGTTATAAGTGATAAATATATTTACTGAAATCAATGCAACATTTAGTTTTTATTATATTGTTTTATAAGAGAAAGTTTCATTGCTTCGTGAACATTTTCTTGAAGAAATTTGTAATACTCTAAAGCTTAAATTTATAATGCTTTGTATTTTTTTGTTTAAAATACTTCCAATTTATAAGTGGTCATTAACATTTTACTTTATTTTTCATCTGTATGGTATATTTTTTGTTCAGATGTCATTCATTGAGAAAAACTTGCAGTTCAAACATTTCAGTATAAGAATGATATTAACAACACATTTTTTCATACATTACGAGCTGTGGTCAAATTACATTTTAAAATTGAATAAACGCTTACAAGTAAGGCTCTAACAATTTATGGTACAGATTAAATAATAATAAATTAGATGACGGCATAAATGTGCAAATTACTTAAATATAAAATAATGTTTGATAAACAAAGCAACTTAAAGTCAGTCAGACTTATAGTAAATAACCCAGAATAGGAAGCGTAGTATTTAAATTCAATGTTATCGTGTATTTAGTAACGCGCAAAGTCGATACAGCTTTTATGAATTACATGATTTCTTGGATTGTTTTTATTGATTTTAAAATACAGAGACTCAATGCTAAATCTCTTGCAATGGTTTTCGCTAGTCACAAAAAGAACGAACTTTCATCGACCACAGTAGCAGAGGTATCTAATTTCTTAGCATAGTAAATATATCGAGCATTAAATTACCGTTTGTCTGATTAATTCAAATGAACTAAAGATTCGTTATAATCTGTCTATCTATGTTGGAAGTTTGCTTGCTACTTGTTTGCATACTTGATTAAATTTCGATTAATCATTCAAAATCATATTTTTCTATTCAAAAAATGCAAAAACATAATAAGCTCTTCGTTTTATACACTATAGATACCGCAACTTATTTATATCTAGGAACTCATTAAACAGATATTTCGACAGAAACAACAGACTTCGAGCTATTTGAACATTTATGCTTAAATTGCAACTTGTAAGCTTACTTTATACGCTTTCCATTTGATAACACGTTGTATATACGCTATATTATACAACTGCAGACTATTAAATCGTATTAATTTCTAATATATTTTCATTTATTAACGATTCGAGTAACTAAAAAATCATTTAAATTAATATTTATTTCCATTAGCTCTTATCTATCTGAAAACAATTTTATAATCTTATTTTAATAAATTAATAATTGCAATATATTTGTAATCTTATTCTTAATTTATAATCTAATCTATTTCCATCTCTGTTACTATATTTTCAATCTTATTTTTGAATGAAACGTCTTGTTCATGATTTCTCTATCCTGTACATACATGATCTCATTATTTCTAATATATAATTACTAACGCGTCTCAAGATCTCTAATGACATCCTCTGTGCGTCCGGATCTCGTTTATTTCTTGTCGTTCTATTCCTGGAAACATCCTATCACGGGACTCTATTATAACAAAGACCGAGAAGATTTCTTATTCGAAGCTAAAAGAACAAAGAAATTCGTAGATGATTTCGTTTCTCCTATTTTTGTTGTTACGATGATTCTAATATGATTTCTAATATTATTAACTATATTTTGAATAATTAAAACGGTTGCTGTTAAAGTAGAATTAAAGCTGTATCTGTTCATGCGTTTCCAAGGGTGGGTTGTGGGGGTTGTAACCTTTCTCATTGGAGATAAAAAACAGTTGTTTGTATTGTTTGTAAGTGTTTTATTAAATATCGCATCACGTTTTATTTTTTCTCAGTCGCATGAAAATTTAACGACAGCGCAAAAACAGTTAAAAACAGTTTAATTTAACAACAGTTCAAACAAGTATTACTTTAATACTTATTTTATCCAATTAAATTAAAGTATTTTGCTATACTTTAATTTATTTAAAGCGTAACATTACAGTTAAAATATTTTTACACAATAATCTGATTATATTTATCAAAAAATACAGCGTCTTATTACTACATTTGAATGTATTATTAATTTTTGATCCAGTCACAGATACCTGCTATCCATCCAGTATTTATTCATTACCTTCCACTTGATCTGCTTAATAATTTCCTCTATAAACACTCGAAAAGTCTACGAGCTGCATTTTTATGCGCATACACTCAACGCTGTCAATTAATTACATCCTCCTGTTCCCAAAGATCGATTTCAATCTTCGATCCCTTAAGATTCGACTACAGGTTACTCGACTCCGAGTCAGTGAGATTAAGACTCAAGTCTCAGTGGGCTGATGATTTTTTAGATTTTATTCCGAGCATTATTAAGAGCACGATTGTCTGATTAACGTTCAATTTTTTTTAGAATCGAAAGCTGAATACCATAGTATTAATTTCATAGCATTAATTTCTTTAGCGACCACAGTATTAAGTTTAGAAAGATTGACTTTCAGAATAAAAATCGAATAATATTTGTAATAAGCATCGCATTTATTTTATACATCACTCTTTTTCGTATTATATTCTATCTATAGACATAATATTATTTTTAGTTTATAAAATAATATCAACAAGTGAATATGAATTTAAATTACAATGAATAAAGAAATCAAGATACAAGTATTGAAATTAAATTTCTCAAATTAAGTTCCTAAAATACATATTTATTTCATATATTCATTATTATCATTCATATATTAAATAAGTGGTACCACTGGTTAATGCCGGGTGCTTGGAAACAACAGTTTGAAATCTGAATGAATATATGCTATAGACTTTGTTAATTAATGGCTATCGTGATACATAATAACACAAAAGCACAACCAGTTTTATAAAAAAATATCCTGGTTTTATCTTTCTCGGTCTACTTGTCTTCATTTATTGCCATAACAATCCTAGTCTCTCAAGTAGGGCCTACGTATAACCAGCCTTAGATAATCGAATAAATAACACTAAAGCCCAGTTCACACCGTCAACACCATCCAACACCGCGACACTAATACTGCGCGCGCGTAGTAATGACAGATTATCTTCGTGTTAACTTAGCGTCGCGGGCTAGCTCGAATAAATGACGTAATAAATTACGAACTTAGTGACGTCAGCTTTGCCGCGGGAAGTCATAGAGCGTCAATATGGCAGAAACCGGACAGTGGAAGTTATTTACTGATGCTGTGTAATCAACGGAGTATAAGCAGTGTCCCTGCGCGACTATGATAACATGTTATCGATGCGACGCGACGCCGCGCGGTGCGACGAATTCTGTACGCGGGCGAAGCGTGGAATTCACGCAGGGTTGTTGCGGAATTTTTTCCGTAGAAAATCAATGTTTTTTGCGTATTTTCCACGGAGCAAAAGTTAATTTTTTTGGCTAATGAAATTAAGAATAATCTCGGTATTGATAGAGTGTTTGTGTTTAATTCAATTAATGTAATTAAAGTTATTGTTTAATGTAAGATGTTATAAGTACAATGGACATGTTGTTCTATTTTAATAATTTGCTAAATAAATATAGATGATATTCTAATGTAATAAAATAGCAGCTTGCTTGTAAACTATTCAAATCTGTTTTCTTTGCAACATCTTTTTAGAAAATAAATTTTAACTAAATAGATCAATGCATTACAAACAAATGTACAATATAATACACCGAATCTAATAGAGAAAACATAACTTAACCAATTAATTAATTTATTAATCAATTCATTATTTAAATACTTAAGAGTCGGATTCACGCAGAATACACTTGAGAAATGCTTGGAGTATAAACCATGTAAGAATTTTATCATTCTCCATTAATTGTTACATTCATTTATTTACAATAAACAACATAAACCGACTGTAAATAAAATATCAATATCGCGCATGTAATGAAATACACTGAATGTCCAAAATTGAATCATTTTCTTCTTTCTATCAGAACTAATCAGTCAGTTGTTTAAAGAAATTACTTCTGTAAAGAAATCATCGCGCGTGTGTCCAGCAGAGATAGTACGATCTATGGTCTCTGTAATGAGCACAGGATCTGTTGCACAATGTGACAGAGATAGGAAAAATAGCTCAAATGTTTTCATATTTCTCGCTAAAAACTATAATACGATGTAATAATAGCGATATTTAGTAATTCTATCTTTTTCGACAAAATCTGTTTAGAATAAATATTTGTCAGTGATGCTGATTTGCGTTATGGTTAGTAATTTTGTCTTTTTCGACAAACCCAATAATCAAATATTTTTAAAAATAAAATATTCTCAGAGTTACTGATTTGAGTAACATTTGGTTAGTAAAACAATAAACTAGCTTATAAAATATCGCGTAAGATTCAAGGTAAATACGCCAGAGGTTTTCATACTGATTAAAATAAGATTTCGCAATGTTGTAATGATAAAAGTATCACTTTGATCATTAATAACTTTTACGCGATGTTTTACGACGTAAATACAGATAGAAAAATCAAAGCACTCCTCTCCTTCTTATTACTGAGCGTTGCGCTAAGCATCGCACTGAATCACGCAAATGTAGAGCGTCACCTAAACGCACAGACGTGCGTCACGCAAAAAAAAACAAATGCGTTGCGTCACGTAAGAATTTATCCGCATAACTATAATTGTAAAGTTATTCAAAGACTAGCGTCAAATAAGTTGAAATAATGGTCTATCGTTTAAATAACTCGGGTTATCAAATGCAACGTTATTGCACTAAAGTATTTACGTAAGAACGGAGAAATATTTTTGCATAGAATACAGTATACTTTATTACATACATGTTATTTATCGACAGTTTTTTTTCAGCAGAATTAAAGATAACTGAAATTTCTTGTGGCAAATACGTTGCGGAAAGAGACGTTGCGGTAAAAGATCCTTTGCTAATTAATCGAAATGACGCCAGTACGCTCGAAACGTCTAGTCGCGCGACTAAATAAACGTCGCGATAAATCATTGCGTTGTACTTTCTTCAAAAAAATAACAGAGCGACGGCGAACTGGGATTCAGTATTTTTGTAACAGTCAACATGCAAAATAATGAGTATATATTATAAATGACAAAAAGAAGAAAATGAGTGAAATAAATCAACAGTGAAGGAAATCATGAAATATTCAAGAAATAATTTGACGTGTGTCACAATTAATAAGCTTTTGTTGTTTGGCATCATTTTTGTCAGTAATTATTGTAAACTCATTTTGGAATCTTACAATTTTACTAGAATAATTCAGCGATTTTTATGCAAAAATTATCGTATTTTAAATATCAACTTTAAACTATAGCATATCAAAGCCTGAAAAACATTTAAAACAATATATTTTCCAGCCTGTTGCAACTTATATTCAAAAATACTACTGAATCAATAATTATTTTAATAGCGTTCGATACGCCGCCGCAGGGTCACAAAATCGCCGCGCGTCATAACGTCATCGCCGCGCGTCAATGCGGTTACATTCGCAACGCTACATTTAATAGCGCAACAACGTCTCTCGCCCTGCTAATCTGACGTTCGGTCGCGGAATAGCTTGGTCTAGGCGAGATCTAGAGTCCCTTGGAGAGTCCTGAAGAGGTCTTAACGCGTTACGACACGACAGATAAGAGGTGTTTGGCGGCAGGACGCATTTAGTCCAAGTAGAGAGGGTTGACATGAAGGATGGTGGATAATAATGTGTGTACTGATAGCTACGATTACGTTGACATTGTGGTTAGATCAAGATAAGATTGTAACTGTATTTTATTTCTATAATCATCGTATAATCATGAAGCATCATGATACATATTTATATTTACTGTAGTTTATTTATTTTTGATGTTATATTAACGAAATAAAGATATATATTAGGCTTACATGGCAAAAATCATGGCATATATAATAAATCTGGGAATATGTTTGATAATATACTGAATAGTTTTCGTTTATAAGATTAGAAACCTTTTCGTGTTAGTATCATTAAAGGAATAGGTGATATAATTAGATAATTTCAGTTAAGTATTTCTGATATATGTATCATATTTTAAGTATTGAATTTTTCGGTTTTAAAGCTCGTTTTAATTAAAATAATTACATTAAAATAAGACTGTGACTAATTATTAGCGAAAGTTTCATGTTAAACTAATATAACAACACTTTTACACTCAAAGACTCAATGCAGCAAAGTATACATTTTTACAACCTAATATTAATTGTAAATAAATTTAAAAAAATCGCAACTTTAGGCTACTTATCCTCGCAGCAGAATAAATAAAGCTACAGCTACTGTAACAAACTGACCTTGCTCTAATCTTGATCATATGGCAACTTTAGCTGCACGATAATACATCTCATCAGAAATAATTAAGAAATGAGAGGTCATTTATAATGGGTTACATTTATGCTTTTCGAGTGCATTCAGTTATTTATTTTATTATTTTCTTTCATCTGCAAGAAATTACTTTGTATCACAGACGCTGCATAGATTTGACCGAATTATAATAATGAATATCATTTGTATGATCTATATTAGGTTTATCATAAATTATAAATATAAGAACAACAGATTGCGTTTAAAATATATTTTACAAATATTTTTCAGTAACATACGTTAAGGAATAACTAGCATATATGAATATAATACATTATGAAACCAACTTGAAAGTCAATTGTATAATTTCTGCGTTTTGCAGAAAATCTGAAACTGTATGAAGCTAATGTTGCTATTAGACTAATAGATCAGGGAGATATAATAAGCATATAATAAGTACTTTCAGTGCTTTTGATCTTTACTAATATATCGCATTTAACTCAACACAATATGTAACATTTATTAATTAGCATCTTCACTATCTACTCCAGAAGTGGATGATCAATCTACTCCAGTTTAATAAACGATAAATATAATTCAGCTTGATTGACGCATATGTGAAACAAAATACAAACAATAAACAAAATATAAACTATAAAATATAAACTACAAAGAAGATAACGATAAAATGCGTATAATTACGCGTAGAATTTAGTGAACTGTGATAAGTATTTAAATTATCTGCTGGATTCCCTTTCTGCCGCACTTGTAAATTGTAATCTAAATGTTACGAAAACGTACACAAAACGATTAGTTATAATTATTCTTTATAATTATTCCATTATAATTAAGTATAATTAGTCGAGGGAATTGTTTCAGGTTCTTTGGTTTGCTGGGGACGGTGTTTAGATTCGTGACATCCGACATCGTTATTAAACTCGACATATTATGATATTATCGTAAAGACGAGAAAGTGTCTTCAAATTATGAAACAGATTAATTCTATGATTGAATATGAGGGTGGTTTATAGAAAATATTATCTTTCTTATTGTAATTATCTTATTATCTTTATAAATAAAGAAAATAATTTATAGAACGTTCAGTCAAGGCTGTTGGAAGTTGTTAGAGGGCTGGACTCAGATGCAACAAGTCCAGGTTCGAATCACGGATAGATCAGTATTTAGCTAACAATCTGCTCCCTTTAGTAAGACGCTTAAATTGACAGCTACGTGTGAAGCCTCGTGTATATAATGCAGTAATCCAGACGTTAAACTAACTTGCTGTACTACCATTTAGTAATCTTTATTCTTCTTTAGTCTTCTTTAGTACGACGTTATTTATTCTCTTCAGCTACACAGACTATATTTTGCGTTAGCAAATGCGTTACCAACTAATATTTTGTGCTGATGTGACGTTAAGTTATAACTCGTATCGTTATCGGGTGTCACACGTTAATTCGTAAGATGGTAGGTCTGGCTATTTACGCGCTACCCTCTCGTAAAGCTCTAGATAACAAACTTCAGATGGGATCAGAGAGCGACATCGTTAAGTCATTTCAAGGCGTCGTGACGCAGATTAAACCTGTGTACGATATCATTCAGGAGTTGTACGACGCCAACGATATTCTAGATTTACCGTGGATTTAGAACAGAAATTCTATATTTAGTTTAAACGTAAAAGTATTGTAGTTAAACGTCATATTAAATTTAAACGTAAATATATTCTAATTAAATGTTATATTACATTAAAATAAATCTATTCTAATTAAACGTTATATTCAATTTAAATGTAAATCTATTGTAACTAAACGTAAATTTGAATGTAATCGTAAATATAGTTAGATGTATTCAGTTAATCGTATAGTGTCCCTAGTAACCAAGGGAGGGTTATGGGCATTATAACCCCCCTCCCATTGTAGGTAAAAATATATTTTTTAAAAGTGTTAGTTTTGTTTAATGCTGCCCCCTTGTGAAGATCTTGCGAAAAAAATTGTATTCGAAGGCAAAAAATCGAATAATAATATAAAAAAGAGAAAACAAAAAATTCATAGTATACTCTTGCCCCCCTTTTAAAATCCTGCCTACACCTCTCAATAATTTTTTTTTAAATAATATTTTTGTAAGATTTATTTTTTCTTTTGTTATTTTTCAGATCATATATTTATTTATTTATTTATTTATTCAGATATTTACACGTGATGCTAAATGTCTTTCGATGTAAAAATCCTTTGTTATTAAGATTAAAAATGATGAAATCTAACGTCCGGATAACCGTTTAAGTTGTTAGCTTCGATTTAAGCGTTTTACTAAAGGGAGAAGCAAGTTAGTGCAAATTACGTAGACTCTAACCCGGGTCCTTTTAGTTCAGAGTCCGGTAAACCTATCACTTTGCCGTAAAACTTTCGTACAGATTTAGTTAATTTTAAATATTGAATTTTTAATTTTGGTTAATTTTAAAATTAATCGTTGTTAAATATAATGTTGTTATAGTAATAATGATATTTTGATATAAAATTCTGTTGATAGAATGATGATATTAATTTTGTACTTTTGATAATAAACTGAATATTATTGAAATAATTTTTTGAATAATTTAAATTTGCTATAGAAACTGGCATCCCTCAAACTTCCTAAAAAGAAATTTAACCCCCCCCCCTTCCCAGTATTTCGAGATTTCAGGTGGCCCTTAAAATTAAAAAAAAAAATTAACCCCACCCCCACAATATTTCAGATCTACTGTTTTAAGTTTTCCTCCCCCCATCATTCCCAACCCCCACCCCCCACCTCCATCATTCCCAAACCCCCACCCACCCCCCCCCCCGTCATTTCTAACACAAAAATTATGTAGGCACCTATTTTTAAAAGCCAAGCGTTCACTCATCACTAGATCATTGTGCTATTATTGCGGTATGATATATGTCAAATGTTTATTTAACTTGTAACTAAATCCTTATTAATAATAGAATGTTTAAATTGTTTAAAATAAAGATAGTCATGTGCTTTGGTGTTTTGTTCGTCTTTATAATCTAACTGGGAATGGGGGTTCGACAAACTATGACAGTCACACCGGTACAGATTGTCCCTCCTGCCACGTCATCACTTCTATTGCTTCATCCTAGTCCTTACATATGTTCTATTCTTCAAGTTGACAATAAGACTACTTCTAGTCGGATGGTAGACCCGCTTTACCTCTCAGAACAAGTTTAAGTAGTCAAGCATTAGTTCCCAAACGATCAGCATCCTAACCCTAATCGATCTCAGTATCTTAACGAACCTCACTAATCATCATCAATATCTAATTAAACCCTCTAAAAGATACAAATACACTATATCTGCAACATATGGTTCAGTGAATCGATGACTATCGATGAACAGCAAATCATCTATTAACCCCGTACCTAAAATCCCAATCAGTGGCGTCACTAGGGGGGTGTGGGCCCCACCGTGTACGTGACACCATCACAGGGGGTGACACCAACTTGTCACCAAAATGCAAAACGTTACTCGCTGACTGTCTTTGTCATTCTGTGAATTTGTGAAATTGCTTTGCAGTGTTTCAGTCTAGAGGCAAAAATTCATTACAAAAAATCCCAGTTGTAAGTTATAAGTTTATAACCACAAAAACGTTTGCACCTGCAAGCAGCCCAGATTGATCTCAAAGAACCCAACGAGTGGTCAGTATTAGACGTTTTGAAATTTATCGCTGAATGAGACTTCCTAGAATTATATCTCTCAATTCTCTCACGGAGCCTACAATTATTTCTGACGATTTGCGTGTCTGTGACTTCATGCGAGAGGAGTTTTTCAAAGATGAAACTTATAAAGAACTATTTGAGATCAACCATGGGACAGTCAAGGTTCTCCGATCTTGCGATACTATCAATTGAAAATGATTTTGCGAAAGGCATTGATTTCGATGAAGTGATTCAGAAGTTTGCAACTTTGAAGGCTAGAAAAGGAAAGTTCTGAGTTAGACTTGTGATGCAACTTTGTAAATAAATTTTATATAATTTATTTGGGAAATTACTGAATGTTTGAACCCAATACAGAAACTGATCTTATGTAACTGTACATTTTAATGTTTATTGTTTATTAATGTTAAAATAAAGATATAATAATACCATTTCATGTACTTCTTACAGTTTACAATTTTACCTCGAATTCCACTGTTTTTGTTCTTATGTCTCTAAAGGGGATGTCGTGAGGGGTGACACCATGAGTTACCGCACTGGGTGACATCGACTCTAGTGACGCCACTGGCTCAGAGATTTCACAATCCTACAAACAAATCCCAGTCCAATACCTACACGGTCATCTGAACGCAAAGAGATAGCAGTTTTAATTAGTCCAGTTTACGCTAATCATTCGCAAAACCTGAAAAATTCTGGATCTAACTTTCTCATCCAGTGGCATAAACAAAAGGGAGGGGGGTGTTGTGGAGGTTATAAACTCCCCCATTGGAATTCAATTTTTTGTCGTGTTAAGGAAATGAGTGGCCAAAGCCCCCTTTGTGACGAAGTGGTTACATTTTCTGCGTTAGATACATGTATCTTGAGATCAAATACATGCAACTTGAGACCAAAATAATTAATATCCAATAAAAGGTCATCACATCAATTTTGTAAGCAAAAATACCCCCCCCACCCTCCCTTAATCAATTTCTGGCTACGCCACTGTTAGTGTTTTCATATCTCGTATTTGCTACAAACAGCATGACGATTTATTATAGGCTTAATACTAGTCTATTGTTATAGTTTTTAATATCAGTTGTATCCCTTTATTTAAAGCGAGACGTCGGTCACAGTTTCCGTAACAAATTACAGAATGTAACTATATTTATCCCTATAGGACTATAAATTACTATGATAACGGCAAAACTGTGGCTTTATTAATTGACTTTATTTCGATTTGTAATGAAATTTGTTATAATATAATTAACGTTTATTGCAAGAATTTAGCCTAGATTGCATAAAACAACGATTAGTAATGTATTGTAATTAAGCAATAGTATCAGGAATTATAGTTGGTTACAAGCCATGATTTACAAACTTAATCTATATTGATCACTGCTTAAAACAGTTTGTTTTTTTAAATGAAAAAAAACAGTTTCTCGGATTCTTTTCATTTAGTGTTCGTTATTTTTACATTCACTACTTTAAATGTTTTGTGAAGACGACTAGATAACAGACGAGGACTACTTGAGAGTGATATTCAAGTTTAATCAACAGCTTTTTAGAAACGATAACATTCATTAAATGAATCGGCTAGTGTATACCGAGTGTCACCAAAAAAAAATCTGTAAAAATACACCCATGTCCACTTTCGAAAAGTTTCTGAGCAAAAGTGGGTTAAAAATATATAGCACTCAAAAGCTGAAATGAACAGTTGTCCCGAATGAAAGGCTAACTATTTTATATTTGCGAAAAAATTAAGTTCTTTTATTATCACGATGCAATTGTCAGAAATTGTTGAGTGGCGACTTTTTATATTAGCAATAATTGCTCATAGATTTTATTTTCCAGAGAAATTTACTAGTAACTGTTGTCTCAAGTTGACATGAATATAAACCGCCGTTATTTTATAGAGTATTTATAAGTCTTAGAGTTAATTAAAACTAATAAACAGACTCTGCATTCTGACATAACTAAATGACATTATTAAATTTCTTAACTACATTTAACTGTGATAGTTTGTACGTTTTGCTCTTAGATTTCAGATTCAAATCTTGGTATGAATGCGTCAGTGATAAACTATTCTATATTAAATTCAGTTGAACTTATATTTTAGTAATTCTTATATCATCATATACAGTATATGTTGTTCGGAATATTTCAAAATTGTCTTTCAGCTTTTTGTATCTCAATATATAAGCACCACGAATTAACAACAGAACAAGATGATATATTTATTGGTCTCAAAGTTGACAAGCATTTCAATAGTTACATTCATAAAATAGCAAAGTCATATATAATGATAGAAGTCACAAATATATTGTAGCATTATTGTATAAGCAGGCCTCTAAGTATTTGCTAAGACACTTATGAATTGCAGTCACAATTAATATAATATTCAAATCATTTAAATTTAATTAAGTGCAAGAAAAATCTTATAATAACAATATGATCTAAGAATAAAGTAATATGTAATTGTAATAATCTTTTGTCTACTAATAATATGATAAAAAATCTAACTAACATAATTTTATTTAATAAAAGCTCGAGTACATTTTATATAAAAATCAGTCGATATAAATACAAGCTGATCATCAATAATAAAAACTGTTATAATTCAATGATTCGATTAAATTTCTTAAATTAACATTTACTCCAGGCAACTCTATTAAATAATCACACGTAAATGACGCTAAAACAAGAATTTTATCTCTTTTTTACTAAAAACAGAAATATTACAAAAACAGAAAATTCGAATACATTAACAGTCAATGTTGCATATATAATATAAAAAAACTTACAATTAGTACACAACACGTCTATACACGTATAAATATAGTTACATTTAAATCATAACGCATGCTTCACAACATTCACACTATTTACACATTTCAATTAGAATTCGTTTGATACGGAAAAGATGACGCAGAAAAATTACGACTAAACTACGCATCGTTTTAAATTATAATAGCGGCCTATTGGCAAGCGAAGATGAACAAAAACAACAGCAAAAAACAACAACAGAATGACGACGTTGACGAAAATAATGCAAAACAAAACAAAAATACTAATATGTAATTCGTATTGAATCATCTTATAGTTCAGGTTGCGTCTTCGTATTGTCTTAGTGTTCAGGCAAGGTAACGAATAAAAAGACTCTATATTGGAATAGTATCTATTTGCGAGAGATGATATGCAATTTAAACAAAAAAATAATTGTTTGTTTTTCGAAAAAATCAATTGTTTTAATAAAAGATTTTGTTTTATTCAAACAATCACATATTGTATACAATGTTATACATGCATGAGTTGTATAACATTATAAGAGTTGAAATGCAGCAATATACAAGTATAGTACTGAATAAATATAAAAAACTATTTAATAATTATAGAATTTCTACATATTGCGTGCAAAAATAAAATCAAAGTTTTCATAAGTTGAAGATTTGACATTTGTAAGATTTCTGTAAACCAAATTGACTATATAAATTAACAATAAATATACGAATCAAATTACTACTAAAACGAGTAAAGAACAGAATTTATTAATACAAACAAATTTTTAATTGATATCTGTAATATATACTCAGTGAAAAAATAATAAACTAACCGATTCAATTTTAAATTAAATAAAGTTAAGTTTAATATTTAGTTAAGAAATGTAGAAGATGTTAAATTATAAATATTGAAAAATAATGATGACTGAAAGTTGCAGAGAATTTAATAGTTACACCAGGAATCGAACCTAAGCCTTTTAGATTGAAAGGCAAGCACTCTAACCACTTCACTACTGCGCAATGATGTAAAATAATATACAACAATAACTATCATTAAATACCATTCTATGCATATTTGATACGAGCAATATATTCGTATATTTTAAACATATAAATTACACAGATATGTACGTAATATATAGTGATATTTTAACGTTATTCTAAATATCAGTCAAAATATAAAATACTTTTCACAGCAGGATAAAAATAGATCTACATTCAGTAATTTCTACAGACTTATATAATAAGAAACAGAAAATTTAACATCAATTTTAAACACTTTAATTTCATTCAAATTCTACAATTACAGCAAAAATGTAATAAAAACTGTTTCAATCAGAAAATTTTGATCGAACGAATTATAATTATACGTTAATATTAATGCGTGACTAGCTAGCGAAAAATAATTATGATTAAAGTTACAACAAAACATAACCAATAAATATTAAATACAATTGATTCCGTTTATCAAATTATTTTTAAATTTATAAGACCAAAAATAGTTTAATGCAGAAATTAAAACTATTCAATAAAATTTAAAAAATTATGACAAATCAGCATTGTTTAAATATATATAAATATTTCGCATCAATTTATGATATAACATAGAGCGTTTGAAATAAACAAAGGACTCTAAAATATCTACAATATTCTACAATTAGAGTGTTTTCAAAATGCATTTTAAACTTATAGAATTATACATAGTACAGGCCCAGTATAGCGAATACAATCTGTAGCAACTTATGCAATGTTTTACAACAACTATAAATGTGATATATATAAACTATTCTTCTAAACTGAATGCATTGAAGCTAATGACAGATTAAAGAAAAATACATTTGCAAGAAATTCGAAATATCTAACTTAAAATAGAATTAAATCGCACAAGACCACTACATTTTAATTGCATTACATCAGTGTAAACGGAAGCTGCTGTAATCCAATTAAATATCTGCAATAACTTGAGCTTAGCGTGTTTTAATCTCAGAAATTTTAGTTTAGTTAAAGACCTCCTAAAACTAGTTATAATAGTACTTCATAATACTTCATAAATAAAAACACATATCAAATATACAATACCCGTTATACAATGATAATGGGATCAAATCAACTCGTCTACTGGAAATCTCGCCTTCTAGAAATCGAGTATATTAGAAACTCGCCTACCAATTAAAACACTTTACATTATTGTTTATCACATGTAAAAATATGTAACATAAAAAATATGTAGTTTACGTACTGTAAACTTTGTAAATGAATTTCCAGCAAACGAATTGACTTGTAAACCATGTATATTGCTTTATCATTACTGTTTTATATTCTTATACGACATTTTAAAGTAAAATATATGCAGTCAAATTACACGCAAACAATGCGATTGATAATTTAGCTAATATATTCAGTTTGATATTATAAATCTTGTAATGAAACTGCAGCAAAATATTCAGCTGTAAAATATCCTCAATAAATATATTACATAGCCAGCACCCGATGACTATGAATGAAGCTACTACGAACAGTGTATATAATATTTATCTACAATCAGCTGTAAAGTTGTAAAACTTCACGTTTGACTAGAAAATATACGATTCACACAATGCAGAATCAACGAATAAAATTTACGTTGCAACAAATTTGAATCTAAAATTTATCCGCTAATTTTTGTAATGCGAAATTGAGAAGATTAAATATTAAATTATTAAGAATTAGTTGAATTAGTTTGTCGTTCAGTGTAACGTCAAAACAAATGTCTATATGTGTAGAAAACTTAAAATTTACTTTTTAAAATTATTTACGTTTTAAAATTATCGCGTCTGTAATAAAACAGAAAAGAAAAACTCTAGCTATAAATATACAAATTGCTTCAAACTAAACTTTGCTTCATTAAAAACTACATATAATATATAAAACAAACGCATGGATCACATAAATAACATTTACATAATAGACATATTATAACTGATGTGAATTTACTAGTTTAAAATAAAGTATCGAATTATGATCGTGTCAACATTCTGAATTAGTACAAGTATCTAATTCAGATTTTAAAGAATACTACCATTGGCTAATCCATCTGTCATGTGACTGATCACATGACACATTGATTTAAGCCTACAGATCTTAAACACAGAATGTTTCATTCAGATCTATACAGTAAGCCAACAATTATACTCTATACCAGTAAATATGCACACTAGCCAAAACCTATACCAGATAATATACATACCAGCTAAAACTTATACCAGTAAATATAATACCAGTAAGTATGCACCTAGCAATATCTATACCAGTATATACACACATTAGCCAAAACCTATACCAGTAAATATACACACTAGCCAATACCTATACCAGATAACTATACCTGTAATGATATTAAATTGATACAAATATCAAAAAATCTTATAATAACAATAAAACTAATCCAAGCACTGAAGTAATATGTAATTGTAATCATCTTTTCTCTACTAATAATATGATAAAAATATCTAATTTTACTTCATAAAAGCTCGAGTATATTTTATATAAAAACTAGTTGACATCAATACAAGCTGATCTTATCGTCAATAATAAAAACTGTTATAATTTAAGAACTGAATTCAATTTCTTGAATTGATATTAATTTCGAGCAACTCTAGAAAATATAGTTATGCGTTAGACTGTACACTAGAAGCGATGCCTTCCACGCTACTGGTATCGAGATGTTGTATAAGTAACCTAATGAATCCCATCTCTTTGCGCGCATTATCAAACAGCACCTGCGGGTCGTCCGATTCGCAACGCAGACAATTGGGCGCCATAACCATAGCGAGATTGTTAGCGTCCATCTTGGTTATCAATGCGTTTTCACTCGATGAAAACTTCTGTTAAAAAATATGGAAAACTTGTGCTAAAATTTTTGAAAAAGCAAATTAACAACGATTTCGAGACAATTCATCAATAGACTTTTGGTCTACGGACATTTCATCAACTGACATTTCATCTACCTTAACACTAACCTTAATTTCACCGTTATCTAAATCTCGGTAGACACAGTGCTGTATGACACAAAATGTTTTAAAGAACATCCAAAGTTTTAAATAACATAATCAATAACATAATCAGTTCTAACTTACATAAATTATTAGAAATAACATAAAATAAAACCTAACTATAAGTAAAAAGTTTCAAATAACATACAAAAGTTTTAAATAGCACAAAACAGAACTTTTTAACTTAAGTAAAAACTCTTAACTACATTAAACACTTAAAAATAACATAAAAAACCAGTTCCAACCTGCAAGAACCTCACGAGGTAGATCAGCACCACCCTATTCAACTCAGGCAACCTACCCACAACATCAACTGCTGCCTCTGGGCTCGAGTAGCTATCAACACACTCAACGTACAGCTCCCTGGGTATGAGAGGCTCGTAGAGCTCTCGATACCAAAGTTTGAGCAGCGACGCTGGGATATGGGGGTCAGAGTAGGACGTGGGAGGGAGCCACTGGTCACATTTAGACTTGAGTGAGTTGACTTCATCTGTGTCTCCGGGTATCCTGTGTGTGAATATATAGGAGATAAACAGACTGTCTGGTTTATTATATGTCTGTCTGTTTTACTATTTGTCTGTCTGTTTTACTACCTGTCTGTCTGTCTGTCTGTGAAGTGTATGAGGTATTATCTGTCTCTCTGTCTGTCTGGCATATTATCTGTCTATCTGTCTCTCTTGCTATCTGTCTGTCTGTCTGTCTGTAAAGCATACGCGATATTATCTGTCTGTCTTTGTAGTATATAAGATATTATCTCACTGTCTGTCTGTCTATCCGTCTTACTGTCTGTCTCTAATGTATATTACATATAATAATACTATATTGAGTTCCATCCATCGGTGTTTATACTTACAATGAAACCTTTAACTTGTCAAATAAATTGACATGTTAAAATTTAAAATTGAATAAAGTTGCTTACAGTTAAATGAAGCTAAGTTGAATAAAGTTAAATATAGTTAAAACTCTCATCTCACCTAAATATTCCTTCTATAAGTTGAGAGTCGGAAAGTTTAAGTAACTCCTCAGATAAAACGAGCTGAATCCACGGCAAAGGAAGCTCAGGAAATGTATCCTTCTGTAGGTCCATCACATCTTCCAATGTGCCGCCAAACATCGATGGCTGAAGGAGAGATTTCTAAAATGCGGACAAAACTTAAATTAAACATTACATTTTGCTGTAGAAAAATATGCGATATGCTTAGTTAGACTCTGTACAGATTAGTAAAGTATATAAAGAAAAAGCTTAGATTAGTTGATAAATAAAAAAAATAAAGCTTTTTGCTAAAGGTACAGCTACGCAGCTAAATATATTTAGGTTTAGTTGATCTCAAACTTGCAAAAAATAAATGTATACATTTTTTTTCGGTGTAAATTTTCTTTATTGATTAAGACCCTAATTTATAATATTAAAATTTAATTTCAAAAACATATAAAACACAAGACAAAAACAGATTAAATGGATTAAAAACAAAAACAGTTTTAGAAACGTTTAAACAATTATTAAAACATATCATAATAAAAATAAAACTTACGCAATTGAGAAAAATAATGATATTTGATAAAAACACGCAATAATAACAAATAGATAGAAATTAGATACAAATAGATTAGAAATGACATAAAGACAAAATGATTAATAATAATTAGGTACGAGAATTAGGGTTAAATAATACATACCCTGCTGTAATCAATTTCTTCTGCTAAAGGTCTGCGTTTAGTTCCAGACTGACAAACTCTCTCTAGACGTCTGAAGCAACTGGCTGCGTAACGATGCAACTGACCCTAACCACAGAAAAATTACAAAAAAACAATTGATTTTTTTATAAAATAATGGAAAGAGTATAAAAATCATCACTCATTCACTAATTGATTGCTTTTCACGCAATAACTTTTAATGTTTGTAATTTTATTTTATTAATTGTATTTTTAGCAGTTTTAATTTATAATCTATATCAGGTTAAATGTTACATTTAACCTGATATAGATTATAGATTATAAATTAAAACTGCTAAAAATAAAATTAATAAAATAAAATTACAAACATTATTAAAAGTTATAATTGACAACCTAACGAAACAGCAACATAAGAAAAGTGACTAGTGCTTCTGATCAATGCATGATTTATTTTTTAAAACATAAACAAAATATAAAAGAATTTATAAAAATTATATTTATATTTTTTGGGACCATTTCCCAAGACTCTTTTTAATTTTTTAATTTTGAATGTTTTAAAGTTTGTCACCCGAATTCTTTCTTTATTTGCCATACTTGTTCCAACTATTAACTTACTGTATATTATTTAAACTATCTTTAACCGTTTTTGTACTGTCAATAAAATAAATTGTGTATTATTTATAAAATATAAAACAATTATCAATTTTTTTATTAATTGCCAAAAAAATATAAATAAAAAAAAAATTATGAAACAAAACATAAAACAATTTATAAAATAACACAATTTGTCTTACCTGTTCTGTGTGATCTCTAGAGTCCAGTGTTCTACTGATGTGTCCTTCAAGATAGGATTGAAACTTAACAGAGGGAGGAAAGAAGGAAAGACAAATACCCAGCAATTCCCAGCCACACAGTAAACTGTCACTGTAAAAACAATGAATTTATTGATATATTTATGCGGATTAGTGTATATAGTTTTAAGTTAGAACGTATTATTCAAAATTGCATCTAATTTTATCAAACTGTATCTATCTAACGGAGTTTACATAGCTGAATAAATACGCGATATAGAGCTTTCATACACAAAACTAAACTACATAACAAACTTGTTTAAAACCTGAAATTTTTCATTTAAATTTCTATATTAAGGAAATCCAAAATAGACAAACAGCAAAAGTAAACAATTTCACTTTATACAGTGCAAAAGACAATTAGAAATAAATAATGTACAACTTATCTAAACAACTCTACAGTCAAATGAATTCATCTAGATAATCATATTGCGTTCAAACTCAAACCAAATCATTAACTTTGTTCCAATGCATTAATTTCATAATTAAATTACTCAAATCAACAATAAAACACACAAAGCAAATAAACTATTAACTTAAACGTGATAAATTTTAACCATGATTCAGAAATAATTCTCATACCGTATAAGTTAAGTTTAACACCATGGATTACCGTATTATATGAACCATATCTCAGACGCAGCTGTCAATTTAAGCGTCTTACTAGACGGTGCAGCTAGTTAGAGTAATAATAAGATATTCTGGATTCAAACCGGAACCTGTCGCGTCCAGATCCGGCGCTCTAACCACTTCTCTAACTCGCCTTGATAAAGCAAACTTACTCTTTAGGATTCCTAGTAGTTTGTCTGCACAACTGAATGTATATCTCATCCCTCAGCTCAGCCATGGACCATCCCTTGTTGAGCACCTCCAACGCGAGCATACCCTGGCACTCCTTGGCTCTCCTGTCCCCCATGTACGTCTGAATCAGACGAAACACTTCGGGAGCCTCCTTCTTCACGAGCTTGTTTTCAGTTCGGATCATTGGCTTTTGGATTATGTCCTGAGACAAACGAAGAACGTAAACAATTGATTAAGTTTAGATTTATTACACAAAACAGTTGGTTGTTGTTTAACTTCACATCAGTAAACAATTGAATTTAGATTTAAATTTAAGTTAGACAGTGTAAGTTAGATTTATTAAATTATTTAACTTGTTGTATCCTTCTGTGAATCGAATTAATAGATCACAGAATTACATTTGATGACGTTGAGAATATAAGACATAAAGAAAGCTAAAAAACGCCTCAAAATAAAGCGTTAAAAATAAAATAACATAGAAATAGATAAACAATACATAATAAGTATAGTATAATTTCTGCTATTTGCGAATAAATTCCCCCCCAACAATACCTTTGTCCACATCAACATATTCCCCACAGGCACCATCTTCCCCAGCAACCCTTTGCGATGCTCGTTCAAATTTTCCGCCACGAATCTCTCTATATCCATCTGCTGCAACAACGTATCCGCCACTTGATTGACAATCGTGTCCCCACCTTCCGGTCCCGCCCCCACTAGCATCGACATGGGCCGTTGCTGCGCTAGCTCCGCCTGCAATGACATCGACTTCTCCAGTGTGCTTTGACGGACAGCCGTTGTCGGCTTCTCGAGCCATTTGCGACGCCGCAATGACGGGTGATGGGTCTCGGAAGCTAGTGGATGTACGGCTGGGTGGTGATGAATGTCGGATGGATGGATGACAGGGGAGAAGGGGGGAGGGTGGGAGGAGGGGGAGAGGTGGGATTGACGGGGTTGGGATTGGGGGGAAGGGGTGGAGAAGACACTGCTACGATCTGAGCTGTTGTCGTAGTTGTTGTATTCGGCTGAGTAGGCTATGATAATTTGATATTATAAATATTAAAACTAGTTTTATTGGATTAATAGATTAAAATATAATAAATTATTTGTATTTATAACCTTTATATATTCAAATAGTTAAGAAAAGTCAAAGTTACAAAGTGAATCGAGCGCTAGAAGTAAAAACCAAAAGTCCCAGATTAGAGTTCAAAGCGAAATAGAGAAAAAGAATTAATAGACCAGGCTTCACAAGTGCAATAGAAATGTGATGACTATAATTATAACTTAGTCTAGTTTACGTGACTAAAACCTGAGACCCTCTTGGTTTGCGTCTGTCACTCTAACCACTCAGTAGGATATTTGATAAAATCCCAAAAATAAGCATAATATACCTGTTTTTTATATATACATAATAAGCATATTTTATTTATATTTATGTATATACAATTTATACATAAATGTACGTATAACGTATACTAACCGTCACCACCAGGCATTGTATTATTCTGATAAATCAATCCACCCATCAAAAACTCATCCGCATTCGCATAATCCCCTCCCCCCCCACCCATCCTACCCCCCCTCTCCCTAATCCTCAATGTCCCACCCCCCCTCACCCCTCCCTCCCCCTCCCCCTCCTCCCCCGGTAGCGGCACAGCCCCCCTGCGCGATGATTTGATCACCCCCAAAGTATGCACCACCCCTGAATCATACCTCCACCCACCCCCCACCGCCATTCCCCCCTCCCCTCCTCCCCCCTCTTTACTCGGCACATTAACGTAATCCGGTTCGGAATTCCGTCTTGCCGGTCTTCCGTTTGACCCAACTTGTTTCTGTTCATGATTCCCTCGTTGTTGCCTAATTGAGGTGGGGGGGTAGAATTTCATACCGCGAGACAAAACCTGAACGTTTCCGTCCGAGTGATTATTCAAAGTTTCCTCGCTGGCTGGAATCGGGGAATTTGACGCAATCCCTCCCCCCCTCCCTGCCCTCCCCCCCACAGATACCCTCAATGGATTCATCGCAAATTCCTGGTTAAAATCCGCCTGGTTAGCTCCCGTTCTATTGGTCCAAATCGCTTCTTGATTATTCGCTCGCGTTTGATTGGTCGATACCTGGTTAGATCTCGCGTGCACGGCCCAAGGTCCCGCATTATTTTTATTCCCTCTACCCCCTACTAAATTTTCAAATTCTCTCCCTCGCACCCCCTCCCCCTCGCTGCTACTCGATGTGGCGCTATCACTCTCCCCCCTTCCTCCTCCTCCTCCCTTATTTTTATACCCACCCCCCACCACCCCCTTCATATTCTCCGCATACGAATGAGATGCTTGCATCGTATGCGAACCGAACCCCGCATCATTGAACCGCATTCCCTCCCCACCTGCTGCAGCGCAGAAGCTCTGATTAAACACCGTCTGACCGCCCCTCCCCCCTCCCTCTATCCTTCCCCCTCCTTCCAACCTCCCCCCTCCCTCTATCCTCCCCCCCCCTCGTCTCTGCGTCCCCACGTACGAGGGATTTGTCCGGGGAAACGCCCGTGGTTTCGGTCTCGGAGTAACTTGCACTGCAGTTATCTGCGATACATCCTGATACTGCGGGGGCAGCATACCACCCTCCCCCCTACT